>PVIA01008706.1:0-68798 GCA_004024845.1 Tonatia bakeri
TCCCCCTATCTTTTATCCATGTGTCCTTTAACTTTAATCCTATAAACCCCTCCTCCTCTCCCCCCCGAAATCCCTCTTCTCTCTCCTCTGGTCACTCTCCACCTGTCCTCAAATGCAGTGTCTTTGACTATACCCTGCTTCTTTCTTTGTTTTGTTGTTTAGGTTCCTGGTAAAGGTGAAATCATATGGTATTTATCTTTCACTGCCTGGCTTATTTCGCTTAGCATAATGCTTTCCAGTTGTATCCATGATGTTGCATAGGGTAGGAGGTCCTTCTTTCTTTCTGCTGCATAGAATTCCATTGTGTAAATGTACCAGAGTTTTTTGATCCATTCATTTACTGATGGGGTGAGTTACTCTTTAAAGCAAAATGTCGCATCCTCTGTAGTCTCCCCTGACTTACCCGTAGAATGACCTACTCTTGCTCCAGGGCTCAGGCCATGCCCTACCACACCGCAGCAGAGCTGCTAGGAATGCACGAGGAAGGCCCAGATGTGGGCCGGCTTGGCCTGGGGGAGTCAGGGAAGGCTTTGGAGAAGTAATGTGGGACCCAGACCTGGAAGGAGGAAAAATATGCATTTACAATTCACTGTTTATAAGTCTCTGCCCTTATGTATAGAAAAGTCTCACAAAAACTTCTCCAGCAATTATCTGTCTTATGTAACTATTTGACATTTGATTGAAAGGAGTTGCAAGCTGAGATAGGCATTTATCATCCAGTCCCCAAACGGGCTCACTTCCTTTTGTTTCGGCCCTTCATATGTACCAGAAACTCTGTGGACCTGGAAATGCCTGGTAGCTTTAAAGATATTCAATAACTCCATTTAATGCTCTACCCAGAAGTTTTCAGTGAGAGATTCTGTTCCCATGGGGAAATAAAGCTCCAACCCTTCTGAAACATGTTGCTAATGATTTCTTGGTTCTCAATATATGGTGACTATTCAAATAACTTGGTGTTGTTAATATAATTGTCAGCATGTTTTAAAATGTCATATTTAAAAAATTATGTGTACGGCCTTGTACTTATATGGTTTTTATATTTGGTTTTTGGCTTGATGAGTTCCATATTTTAAAAAAAGCAGGGCAAATTGTTCTGAATTTCACCACTGTATAAATGATGGGGATGATTTTAGTGCTTCTCAATGTGACTAGGCATCATGGAATAGCCACATGGTTATGCTCATATGCCACCCCTATTTTATAGGAAACATTTAAATATGTCCTCTTGTGGGTCTTGACCCCAATAACGCATACTCCTTTCAATCAGACGCATAACTAAAAATGGCAAGATACACATTTTGAGTGGGTTTTGTGTTGTTGTCTTTTGCATTACACCATTCACAGATTTTTTGAGAGCTTGATATAATGATTAAAATAGTTTTTTTTAATTTCATACCCTTTATTTTCTATCATTGCTTAGAAAACACTCTTATTTTCTGAAACATAAAAACAAGTGGGGAAAGTGAGAAATCTTCCTTAGGTAACCTCAGAACAGAGGAACTTTGTGCATTATGCAGCCGAGGCCATGCCAAAATGCAATTTGGAGGGTGTCCAGCCCTTCATTGGAAAGTAATGGTTTTCACTGAACTGAGTTATGACCAGCTGTTTACAGACAGTCTGTGACATACTGATAGAGCAGAACACCGTATGTTGCTTTCCAAATCAAATGATACAAGAAGTGTGACAGAGTGGAGAAACATCTGTCATTAGCAATTTTCAGCACGCTTCACTAATTCTGGACAAAATACGAGTAATGAACTTACCGCAGGAAACTTCAAATACTACCACTGCTGAAACAAGGATATAAACAGCGAGTCCTCCTAATGGCTTCTAATTTAATTCATTTGCAGTGAGAAACAAACAAAGTGGTTATTTGTTTTTGATCATAGGGTAGTAAATATTACTGCTGATCACAAACACTTATTTTAATCAAAGAATGGGGATTGTCAAATGCAACTTTCTTTAAGTTCAGGTGGAAAGCTTTATGACTTCTCTAACTGTTGAACAGGGTGGGTTTTGTTTTAGTTTTTGTCATCAGAGAGTTGGAGAATGCACCCTAACAGAGGTGAAATCTTCCCCACCTGGCATCTGAGTGTGATGCTCTGAGCTTGGGGTGGCTGGGGTTCTGACAGATTTGTTGGACTGGTGGTGATGTTTATATAATATTAAATGTTTCTTGTCTTTCTACTAAGGAGCTTGCATAGAAGACGTGTTAGGTCTTTTTCAAGCTGCTTTCCCCTCACCACTTTTCATTTTGCTGTGTTTTTTTTTTCCTGGCTGATAATTTTTATTTTGCGGTCCCACAAATTTTCACAGTTCTGTAACGAGCGCATGGTCCTCATACAGCATCCACATGGTTCTCTACTGGTCGACGTCACACTGTTGATGAGATCTTGGAGCCAAACCATGTGAAGGCTGCAATCTGTGAGCATTTTTCTTTTGTATCTTTGCAATCAATGAAGCTATTAAGCCGTTAACATTCAAGGCCTACTCAGCTCAGTTTATTCCTGGTTAGCGCCAATATGGCAAAATTCCTAAAAGGACAGAATTGAGTTTGATTCAAGAAGAAAAAAAAATGAAAAAAGGTGGTTATTCTTTATCTGAAGTTTCCACTAATGTTAAAAAAAATGGCAATGTAAAATGCAGACATGAGATCTTGCCCAATCCGTTCGTGTTCTACCGATGGGAACTACTTTGGACTGTGTCCCAGAACAAAAAGACTGAACGCCATTCGGAGCTGATGACTGTAAAATGAGTGTAGGAAGTCTTTGAGGAGCTTCTTAATTACAAAATTATTCATGATAAAATGGCACTAATCTCAAATTTCCAGTTTTTTATAAATGTTAGTGTGGTACCACATAAAAAGTCGTTTATTGTTGTTGTTGTTTTTTTTTTTAACACTTTAGATAAACCAGATACAGCTTTGGTGCATTGTAGAAGAAATAATTTTCAATTACCTTTAAATATTTCACTCTTCTCCTTCTTCTTCTTTTTCTTTCTTTTTTTTTTTTAAGGGAATGCCACATACTGATTTATCTATCTCTTTTTAAGTGATCCCTAAATCATCTTGTGGTTGAAAAGAAGTATTCTAAGATATGTAAATGCTAAATTCTTCTGGTTTTAATAGACATCTGCAATGAAAAACAAAACAAAGCAAAAATATAGATGCCATTGAAACCCATCATTACGTTTGTGATCTAGATAATAAAGTAAGCAGACCCGAGCAATTCGCTAACACTAACGCTATTCTTTACATAAACAGTAAATGTTTAGATTTTCCTGTTCACTGACTAACAGCACACATATCATAAACACTAAGCTGTTATAGTACGTTTCGTGTGTTGATTCACTTTAACAGTTGTTAGTGTGAAGACAGGAAAAGAAAAGTGGGTGTAATGAGACCATGTGCAGTATGCTGTGAAAACAGAGGCCCTTATTTGGCATAATGGGTTGCACCATAAGGGCCATAAAATTGTGCATGTGTTAGTATCATTTTAATTATTACGGGTGCCACATGTTAAGCAGAATAGCGGAACTACTAAAACAGCTTCAAAATCCTTACTGCTGATCGCTGCATTTAATTACAAATAGGAACATTTGGAGATAGGTCACCATAAAACCCTTCTGTTGTCAAATGAGCTCAAATCTGATTTTTGTAATTATGTTTTTATACCACAGATCCTGTTGAATAACTATAGGGAATAAAATTTTAATAAGTGCTGATTAAATGTAGGTACATCTTGCTTCCTAAGAATATTTATGAATGCTCGTCACACTTAAATCAAGGTACCATTACTATTTTCCTGAGGACAGTGCTTTGATCATTCAACCTTAATGCAAATAAGCTGAATAAATTTATGTGCCATGAAATATTGTTTTTTTTCCATTGAAGCATAAAAGCTCTGGATTTCAATTATTCATTCTGTTTGTGAGCACTGTGTACTGTACTGTAATTCTCTAGAACCGAAGTGTTGTTTTCATTACCCCTCTACACGTCAGACCCAGTGGGGTCTTATGATTAACTTTTCTAAGGTAGGGTTTGATCGAGGAAGATGACAACTGATGTCAATCTTTTGTTCCCTACTAGGATAAATATGGTTAAAGATGGTAAGTTCCCTTTTTACCATATTTTTCCCTTTGGGATTATTTATTGTTTGTTTATTGGTTACTTGGGCTTTAAAAATCATGGACACATTGTGTTTATCAAGAGAAATGGTGCTTTGGGTGCTTCATATGTGTCATATCTCTATTTTGTGAAAAATAGTTTTGAAACCTTATGTAAAGTTTAAACCTCTGAACTCTTTTGAACATGAAATTTTCACTGTGTTTCCAATAGAGATGAGAAATATAGATGACCTCACAAAGGGATTGCTAATGGGTAATGGCACATAAATCTCATGAGTTATTGCAAGGAAATAGACCAGCTACAGAGCTGGCTTATTTTGGAACTGAATATTTGTTAATGTTGGTATGTGATCTCACAGATATTAAAGCAGGTACACTTACAAGCAATCCACATGGATACATAAATTTGTGATCTTTAAGTCTGGACAGCTTAAAATACTTCTTGTACCTTCCAAATTTAGGAAGTTGATTCTTTTGATTAATAATATTTCTTTAGAATTTTCACATCCTTCTGTATATTTGGGAAGGCATGTCATTGCAGGAATTGCTGAATAGGTTTGGAGAATGGAATCTAGCTTTCCAACAAAGATATTTCTCAAGATCACAAAAGGGTTTTGTTTGCACAACTTCCCAGATTATCTGTTATTATTAAGCACTTAATCCACATGATAGACAGCTTTATAAATCTCCAAGTAGCCCTGCAATGTCATCATTCAAAGAATAGTAAGTATGCTCTAATCCACGTCTCCATAGTCATCATCTCAGATAAATGAAAAGGGAGCATTTCAGTAAAGACCTGGAAGACATACATACCACTACACAGATATCATCCATGCTGGCAGCTGTATATTGCTCCCTGAATACATATGTCATTCTGATCCAATAACCAGAAACAGGCTTTGAGGCTGCAAAACAGAGGAACAAATACTGCTTTTCTCTGAGGTAAAAATACAGTACATATGAGTGGTCCTGAGGCTTCTGGGTGGTCCCTGCTTGAGACTCGATACTTCTTCAATGTTGTATGTTGATTATTTGGATCTGTAGTTTCATAGTAACTGGCATCTTTAAGTGGGGGTGGAGCGGAACTCTGTTAATGCCAAAGGTGGAGGTTACAAGGTTCTGCCTCTATCATTTGACAGTGTCCACTTATTTCTTAAGTTCAGTTTTGATAGATAAATTAGATATCTCCAAAACTCAGATTGCTATCTGGTGATGTTTTGAACTGTGGTAGTGGTGTACCATAGGAGGTGCTACATGTTAGCTGGAATTATGTTCTTTATGAGCAAATTAATTAATTAATTGTGAAAGATCTCAGAATCGTTGAAATTTCTCTTTATCATTCATGGGAATAGATAAAGGGAAAAAGCCTATAGATATATGAATCATTTACTAGGAGTTCTGTTTAGGACATTAGTTCCATTAATGTATGCCACTATAACATAGAAGCATGTTTGATAACCTTTTAGAATAAAAGGAAGAACAAGCAGAGATGAATGACAGATTGGAGACAGAGAATGAATTTCTTTTTTTTTAAATAAATATTTTATTATTGTTCTATTACAGTTGTCCCAATTTTCTCCCCATTGCTCTCCTCTGTCCAGCACCCCCCCCCCCATGCCCACTGTCAATACCCTCCCTGTTGTTCATGTCTGTGGGTCATTCATACATGTACATTGACTACTCCCTTCCCCTTCTTTCCACCCTGATCACCATCACTGCCCCTCTGGTCACTGTCAGTCTGTTCCTTGTTTCCATGACTCTGGTTCTATTTCACTCACTTGTTTGTTTTGTTCATTAGGTTCCTCTTATAGGTGAAATCATATGGTATTTGTCTTTCAAGGCCTGACTCATTTCATTTAGCACAATATTCTCATGCTGTTGCAAAAGTTGGAGTTCCTTCTTTCTTTCTTTCTGCTGCATAGTATTCCATTGTAGAAATGTACCACAGTATTTTTGATCCACTCAATTAATGATAGGCACTTACACTGTTTCCAGGACTTACCTATTGTAGATAATGCTGCTGTGAACATTGGGGTATATACATTCTTTTGAATTGGTGTTTCAGGATTCTTAGGGTATAATCCAAGCAGTGGAATCTCCAGGTCAAAAGGTAGTTCCATTTTTAGTTTTTTGAGAAGATTCCATACTGCTTTCCACAGTGGTTGCACCAGTCTGCATTCCCACAAACAGTGCACTAGGGCTCCCTTTTCTCCACATCCTTGCCAGCACTTGTTGTTTGTTGATATATCAATGATGGCCATTCTGATGGATGTGAGGTTGTATCTCACTGTGGTTTTAATTTGCATCTCTCTCATGGCTAGTGATGTTCAGTATCTTTTCATGTGTTTATGGACCCTCTGTATGTCCTCCTTGAAGGAATGTCTGTTCAGGTCTTTGCCCAATTTTAGATTGGATTATTTGTTTTCCTGTTGTTGAGTCATGTGAGTTCTTTATATATTTTGGATATCAAAACTTTGTCCAAGGTATCATTGGCAAAAATGTTTTCCTGTAGCTCTGTAAGTCTCCAAGCACAGGTCTTTTATCTACTTGGTTAAGTTTATTTCTAGGTACTTTATTTTTCTTGTTTTTATAGTAATGGAATTTTTCCCCTAGTTTCTGTTTTTGGTATTTCATTGTTGGTATACAGAAACGCCTTTCATTTCTGCATATTGACTTTGTATCCCGCTATTTTGCCACATTCACTTATTAGGTCGAGTGGTTTTTTTGGTGGGTTCTATAGGGTTCCTATATAAACTATCACGTCATCTGCAAATAATGGCAGTTTTACTTCCTCCTTTCTAATTTGGATGCCTTTTATTTCTTTTTCTTGTCTGATTGCTGTGGCTAGAACTTCCAATACTATATTGAATAACAGTGGTGAAAGTTCACACCCTTGACTTTTTCCTGATCTTAAGGGGAAAGCTTTTAGGTTTTGCCCATTGAGTATGATGTTGGCTGTAGGTTTCTTGTATATGACCTTTATTATGTTGAGGTATGCTCCCTCTATTCCCATTTTGCTTAGTGTTTTCATCATAAATGGGTGCTGTACTTGATCAAATGCTTTTTCAGTCTCTATTTATATGATCATGTGATTTTTGTCTTTCATTTTGTTTGTGTGGTGTATTACATTTATTGATTTGCAAATTTCGTGCCACATCCTTGCACCTCTGGGATGGATCCCACATGATCATGGGTATGATCTTTTTAATGTATTGCTGGATCTTGTTTGCCAATATTTTGTTGAGGATTTTAGCCTCTATGTTCATCAGAGATATTGGCCTGTAGTTTTCTTTCTTTGTTGTGTCTTTACCTGGTTTTGGAATTAGGATAATGTGGGCCTTGTAAAAACAGTTTGGAAGTCTTACCCCTTCTTGAATGTTTTGGAATAATAGTTTGAAAAGGATTGGAATTAGTTCTTTAAAAATTTGGTAAAATTCACCTATGAATGCTTCTAAGGCTTTTGTGTGCTGGGACTTTTTTGATTCCTGCTTCAATTTCACTAGTTGTTATCAATCTATTCAGGCTTTCTGCTTCTTTTTGATTCAGTTTTGGGAGGCTGTGTGTTTCTAGGCACTTGTCCATTTCATCCAAGTTGCCTAATTTCTTCACATATGTTATTTGTAGTAATTTCTTACAATCCTTTGTATTTATGTGGTGCCAGTTGTAACTACTCTTCTTTTGTTTCTGATTTTATTTATTTAGGCCCCCTCTCTTTTTTTTTCTTGATGAGTTTGGTTAAAGGTTTGACAATGTTGTTTATCTTTTCAGTAAACCAGCTCCTCGATTTATTGATGCTTTGAATTGGACTTTTAGCCACTATGTCATTTAATTCTGCCCTGATTTTGATTATTTCCTTCCTTCTACTTGCTCTGGGCATTGTTTGTTGTTGTTCCTCTAGTTATTATTATTTTTTTTAATTTTATTTTAATCATTGTTCAAGTACAGTTTTCTGTCCTTTACTCCAATCCCAGCCCACCCACCATCCCTCCCCACCTCCCTCCCATTTCCACCCCCCCGTAGTTTTTGTCCATGTGCCCTTTATATTTATTCCTGTAGATGTAGGGTTAGGTTGTTTATTTGACATTTTTCTATCTTCTTTAGGTAGACCTGTTTTCCTATGAACTTCCCTCTCAGGACTACCTTCACTGTGTCCCATAGGTTAAGAAGCTTTTTAATTTTTTCCCTTGATCTCATTGTTAACCTATTAATTATTTAATAGCATGTTATTCTGTCTCCATGTATTTGAATGTTTTGTGTTTCCTTGAGGTTGGTTTCTAGTATCAAGCCATTGTGATGTGAGAAGATGCTTGATATGATTTCAATTTTTTTTTTTAATTTGTTGAGGCTTGTTTTGTGTCCTACCATGTGGTCTATATTGGAAAATGTGCCATGTGTATTTGAAAAGAATGTATATTTTGTTTCTTTGGGATGAAAGGTTCTGTAAATAACAATTAAGTCTATTTGATCTAGAATGTTGTTCAATGCCACAATATCCTTGTTAATTCTTTGCTTAGAAGATCTATCCATTGTTGGCAGTGGAGTGTTAAAATCCCCTATGATGAGTGTGTTGCTGTAGATACTTTTCTTGAAATCCTCCAACATTTTCATTACATATTTAGGTGTTACTATGTTGGGTGCATTTATGTTTACAAGAGTTCTATCTTTTTTTAAATAAAAAATGTATTTTATTGATTGTGCTATTACAATTGTTCCATTTTTTTTCTCCCCTTTATTTTCCTCCACCCTGTATCACCTCTCCCACCATCATTCCCCCATCTAAGTTCATGTCCATGAGTCATGCATGTAAGTTCTTTGGCTTCTCCATTTCCCATACTACTCTCAACCTTCCCCTCTGTATTTTGTACCTACCATTTATACTTCTTATTCCCTGTACCTTTCCCCCCATTCTCCCCTGTCCTCCTCTCCAATGATAACCCTCCATGTGATCTCCATTTCTGTGAATCTGTTCCTGTTCTAGTTGTTTGCTTAGTTCTTTTTTTTTTTTTTAGGTTCAGTTGTTGATAGTTGTGTGTTTGTTGTCATTTTACTGTTCATATTTTCTATCACCTCCTTTTTCTTAGATAAGTCCCTTTAACATTTCATATAATAAAGTATTGGTGATGATGAACTCCCTTAACTTGACCTAATCTGGGAGGCACTTTATTTGTCCTTCAATTCTAAATGAAAGCTTTGCTGGATAGATTAATCTTGGATGCAGGTCCTTGCCTTTCTTGACTTTGAATACTTCTTTCCATTCCCTTCTTGCCTGTAAGGTTTCTTTTGAAAAAGCAGCTGATAGTTTTATGGGCATTTCTTTGTAGGTAACTGTCTCCTTTTATCTTGCTGCTTTTAAGATTCTTTCCTTATCTTTAATCTTGGCTAATGTAATTATGATGTACCTCAGTGTGTGCTTCTGTGGATCCATTTTTTTTTGAATTCTCTGAGCTTCCTGGACTTCCTGGAAGTCTATTTTCTTTGCCAGATTGGTGAAGTTCTCCTTCATTATTTGTTCAAATAAGTTTTCAATTTCTTGCTCTTCCCCATTTCTTTCTGGCACCCTTATGATTTGGATGTTGGAACATTTAAAGTTGTCCCAGGGGTTCCTAAGCCTCTCCTCATTTTTTGAATTCTTGTTTCTTCATTCTGTACAGGTTGAATGTTTATTTCTTCCTTCTGGTCCAAACCATTGTTTTGAGTCATGATTTCCTTCCTGTCATTGTTGGTTCCCTGTACATTTTTCTTTATTTCACTTTTCATAGCCTTCACTTTTTCCTCTATTTTGCAACCATAGTCCACCATTTCTGTGAGCATCCTGCTTGATTACCAGTGTTTTGAACTCTGTATGTGATAGATTGGCTATCTCTTTATCACTTAGTTGTACTTCTTCTGGAGCTTTGATCTGTTCTTTCATTTGGGCCATATATATATATTTTTGTCTTGGAGCATCTGTTACATAGTAAAGGCCAGAGCCTTAGGTATTCACCAGCCATTGTGGCTCAGTCTGGATGAATAGTTATTCTTTAACTTCTTGGTTGTTAGACTTCCATACAGTTTGATTTTATGGCAGTTCTGGTTTTTGTTTGTTTGTTTGTTTTGTTTTTAAATTCATTGTTGTCCTTCTTTTGGTGAGAGGAGACAAAGTGTATCTATCTACACCTCCATCCTGGCTAGAAGCTGGTTAACATTGAGTTATGCTTTCTCTATGGCTTGCTACCTTAAGTATTATATAGTGTCTTCCTCTGTCTTTTTTTATGGTCTTTGTTTTGAAATCTATTTTGTCTGATGTATGTATTGCTACCCCAGCTTTCTTTTCCATGTCCATGTGCTTGGAATATTTTTTCCCATCCCTTCACTTTGAGTCTATATAGATCTTTTGTTCTGAGGTGGATCTCTTGTAGACAGCATATATGGAGGTCATGTTTTCTTATCCATTCAGCTACCCTATGTCTTTTGATTGGAGCATTAATTCATTTACATTTAAGGTTATTATTGGTAGGTACTTACTTATTGCCATTTTTTCCCTTTGTACCTGTGTTCACCTTCCCTTCCTTCATCTTCTTAAAAGCATTTCCTTTAGTATCTCTTGGAATGCTGGTTTGGTGGAGATGTATTCTTTTAACCTTTTTTTTTTTTTGGTCTGGGAAACTCATTATTTTGCCTTCCATTTTAAATAAGAGCCTTGCTGGGTAGAGTAAGCTTGGTTGCAGGCCTTTGCTTTTCATTACTTGAGATTTTTCTTGCCATTCCTTTCTGGCTTGTAGTGTTTCTGTTGAGAAGTCAGCTGATAGCCTGTTGGAGCTCCCTTACATGTTACTAGCTGTTTCTTCCTAACTACCTTTAAGTCTTTGTCTTTGAATTTTACAGTTCTAATCATAATGTGTCTTGGAGTGGGGCTCTTTGGGTTCATCTTGATTGGGACCCTCTGTGCTTCTGGAATTGTATGACTTTTTCCCTCATCAAATTAGGGACATTTTCTGTTATTACTTTTTCAAATAGGTTTTTTATCCCTTGCTTCTCTTCTCCTTCTAGTATCCCTATGATGCAAATATTGTTACATTTTGTGTTGTCCTGCAGCTCCCTTAAACCCCCATCATTCTTTTTGAGTCTTTTTTTTTCTCTGTCTGGGAATTTCTTTTCTACTTTGTTCTTCAGCTCACTGATTCAATCCCTGGCTTCATCTACCTGCTTTTAATTCCTTCTAATGTATTCTTCATTTCAGATATTGTATTCTTTATTTCATCCTGGCTCTTATTGATAGTTTCTGTGTCTTTTTTAATGCTGGTATAGTTCCCAGTAAGTTCCTTGTAGCTTCCCTGGAGTTCCCTGGAGTTCTCATCAAGCTCCTTGAGCATCCTTATAAAATTGTGCATCCTTATTTTGAATTCAATGTCTGATAGTTTGCTTGTCTCAATTTCATTTAGCAGTCTTTCTTGGAGATTCCTTTTTTCCTTTTAATTGGGGTTTTTCCTCTCCTCATTTTAGGTGACTCTTCTTGTTTGTTTCTGCATGTTAGATTGATCTGCTTTTACTCTCTATCTTCATCATGTGACCTCCTGTGGTAGGAGAACTGTGGAACTCAGTGATGCACTCCCCTTGATTTCCTGAACTTGATGCCCTTCATGTTGTTTATGTAGGGTCTCTGTAATTGGGTTTTGATTGTTGTTGGGTCATTATTTGTGGGATCCTCGCCTTTGGCTAGCTGACTGAGAGTCACACTGTACACCATATCTTGTATGTGGTTGTAGAGGTGCTCCCAGGACAAATCCAAACAGCCCTGGAAACAAACCCACACCCACAAAAATAACCCCCACCCACAACCACACTATCAACAGCAAATGAGCAAATATTAATAAAGGTGTAAAGAGGTTGAGACTTAAAAGAAAGAAAAAATGAACGTGAGATGACTAACTGAAAAAAAATGATTTTGAGAGGGTCAAGGAAAGATAAATAATAAAAGTAGACAACACAATCAAGGCAAAGAAAGAAAGAAAAGAAAATTTACATCGTAAATAAAAAATGGACAGAAGAAGTCAGAATGGAGTAAGAAAAGGAAAGAGTATAGTATGAGAACTAAACAAAAATTAGAAAAAATATAGATAAAAAATAAGAACTGAAATGGAGAAAAAAATTACCACAGCAATATTAACAACAAATGAGCAAAGACTGATATATGTGGAATGTGAATAATAAGGAAAAATGAAAGAAAGAAAAGCTTCTGAGATGTCTAGAAAAAAGAAAGTGATTTTGAGAGGGTATAGGGAGAAGGAATGTTAAGAGTGAGGAATAAAAACCAGACTAAGACAGGGAAAATTTTAAATTTAAAACAAAAAGGGGCACGAGGAAGACAAAATGGAGTAGGAGAGGGGAATATTAAAATTTGAGATTTGAAACACAAAAATAGTGAAGATCTAGAAATAAAATTGAAGAAATGCAACAACCACCATATCAACAACCAATGACTAAAGACTGGTAAAAGTGGAGAGAGAATAAGGGTATTTTAAGAATGAGAAAAAGAATGTGAGATGACTGATGACAAGAAAAATGGTTTTGAGAGGCTGGAGGGGAGAGAAATAGTAAGAATGCAGAACAGAAACAAGTTGTAGTAAGAGAAAAAATAACATTTAAAACAAAAATAATAAGAAGAAGGTAAAATGGAATAAGAGAAAGGAGGAGCAAAACATGAGATTTCAAATAAACTGAAATATAAAACCTAGTGAAATAATAGGCACAAACTTGAAGGAAAATAAATGAATGTTAACAAGCTATTCAGGTGAGGAAATAATGCAAATCATGAAGAAGACCATGGTGGAATTTGTATCAGTAGAATCCATTGTTTACCACTGTTCCTCTTTCTGGACCCACCCCTGGTAATATCAGATGGTATCCTAGCCTGGCCCTTGACAGCCTGTTCAAAACTAAAAGCGATCCACTGTCTGTGACTGCCTAGTTCAGACTGGCTCATCACCACTGTTCTGCCCTGCCAACTTTCTGTCAGTCCAGGGCCCCGGAGTGGTTCATTTAATAACCTGAGAGTGCTGCCAGTGGCTTTTCCACCTGCCTCCATAGGAGGCCTCTGGTGTGATCAGGAGGGTGGGAACCCTGTGTCCCCCTGTGGGGGGGGCACTGTTCAGTCTTCAGGGAAGATAGTGGGAGTGTTCCATCTCCCCCTCACCACATGTCTTGGTCTGTCCCACCTTCTTTCTAAATATGTGATTTTTGGTGAATTAGCTATCCATTTCCTGTGAAAAGCCAATCTTTGAAAAAGGGGCAGCATTTTCCTGCTTGGTGCAGACAGCAGCTCTGAGGCTGGGAGGGGTCCTAAACATCCCTTGTTGTGCCTGTCTCTACTTTCTCAGCCCTGTTCCTGAGGAAGGGTGTAGCTCATAGTGTCTAAGGGAAAGGGGTCTTTCAGAGCTTTTTATTCTTTCTCCTGTGGAAATTCACCCAGCAGGGGGCTCCTCAGCCTGGCCTCACTGATCTGCAGAGCATGTAATCCCGCAGGTGGCGTTTTGGCTTTCCCATCTATCAGAGGACCTGCCTGGCTGCAGCAAATCTTGAGTTCAGCACCTGGCTGTCCAGTCCCGAGTCTGCTGTTCTCTCGCTGGATACTTGGGTCTGAAGTCCCCACTCTGTATGGTCCCTTGCTCACAGCAGTGCTAGATTGGATCCCACATTCTCTTTAGTGTGACTCTATCCCTTTGAGTTCTTTGTTTTCAGGGCCACTGTATATATGCGCATGCACATGCAAGCACCAGGTCCACCTCAGGTCCATCTCAGCAACTTTTTTAAAAGAGTTTCTGTGTGGCCCTCATGCTGGTGCACGGAGTCCTGGGTATCCTGTTCTCCACGCACTCCTCTTCCCCCTAAATTGCTAAATTTCTCTCTATCAGGGCTGACTACAGCCTGTCAGAGTCTCTGATAGCTGTAGATAGAGTTTCTTTCTGGATCTCTTCCAGATGGCACTGGGAAGAGTCCTTCAGAGATACTATAACATGGGGGCAGTGGTGGGGTTCACTTGCCGCTCCCTCCAGTGGTTCTCAGCCTCAAGCAGGCCTGCTCCAACCATACTGTTTCTGCAACCAGCACATCCCCAGCTGTCACTCTCTGCTTCCCAGGTTCATGGCTCCTGAGCTGCTCCACAGCTGCCCCAAATCTGCCCAAACAGCAGTGGCAGTTGCTCCACTATGAGGTTGCAGGCTGCCTGCTTCCAAGTGCCCTGTAGGCAGGCTCTTGTCCACTCATGCACACTCCCTGCACTCTAGTCTGTGTACATATTCGTATATACTCTCAATCACTGTCCACTGGATTTTTGAGTTGGTTGCTCTGTTGTTTAACTGCAAGACTAGTCTATGTCTGGGAGCAAGAGGATGGAGCTTCCAGCTACTCTGCAGCTATCTTGGATCCTCAAGAAAGACTTCCTTTTTTCCCAGATAATTGGTTTCCTCTTTTCCAATATTCAGTTTTTTACAAAGATTGATCACCAATATTGTTTAAAACAATTTTATAAAATAATTCAGAAAACTTTAAGTTAACATAAATTTACTGAGAACTTTTCTTTCTGGACGCTGTGTATAGTGATGGGATACTGAGAAGTTCATCTCAGAACCCTGGTCTCAGCAAACATAGCATGGGCCTGCTGGATATTTATAGCCATCACTAGATCTTTACCATATTAGTATTTAGAAAGGACTTTTATTGCTTATAAAAGGGAATTAAGGTTAACCTCTTGACCTCTGTCTAGCTCTGAATTAATTTCTTTGAAACCTGGAGTGTGTATGATGCTGGAGATATAGATGATTAGCCTTCCTTCAGGGAAATGAAGAGACAGAAAGACCAGAAAACATAAAGATCCAAGAAAGTATCTGTTAAACAAGATGATGTGGCCATGGTTATACATTTAAAACTATGGTTGTTCTTCCTACTGTAATGGACTAGATTGATCACAACCATCAGTTGTCAATCAGCAATTCAAAAACCTGGATCAGCAGACATCACCCTCTACTTTTGTTTGACCCACTCTGAGTTCTTAAAATCTTTTCATTGAAAACCTTTCTTTGTGTATCCTTTGAGAAAGTTTGATGATTCACTTCTACTGCACAAGGACTAATAAGGAGCGTTGGTAACTTTAAGAGGATTTGTCTCATAAGTATTTTTCTTCATGTCTTTGGGGCCAACAGATCTAAGGGCCAGAATAGAATCTGTTCAGAATCATGTGCTTCCTGAAATATTCTCTGTCTTCTGTTATTTCTAATGTGAAAGTTTGTGTTTTAATTTTGTTGTTTTATTAGAGAATGTATTAAAACAGGGTGAACTTGGTCAAAGAGTTTCTTAGCCAATTGATATGGGTGTCTTAGACACCTGGCACTTCTTGGATGGCTGGCTGCGCTTGAGGCTAGCCATGCTAGCGGAGAAGCAACAAGCAAATGACATCATGTTTTCTGGCTCACTTTCTGTCCTGGTGTTCAGAATTCTTTTGAAAATCTCTCACAGATAAAATAGTTCACATGCTGAGGTTTTGCAAGAATTTTAAACACTGTAAACTGGATTATGACAGTTTTATGCAATCTCTCGAAGTTCTTACTGTCATAAAATTTAATTGTTTTCCTGTTTCTGGGAAATATGGTTTCCTTTACCTTACATGACTTTCTTAAAGTCCAAAGTGATGGTAATATCAGTTTTTGTTTCCTAAGACATATATCTATTTATGTATCATAAAGTACTTCAAAGCATTTCCCCAAACTAAATTGAAAAAGATATCTTCCACTCCTTTTGAGAAATTTGAAAAAAACAACACCAAAAAATTCCCCCAAATAAACAAAACTTTTTCTAGAAGCAAGTTGTGTAGTGGATATGCTATGAGGCATATTGCATTCATTGGTTGACCACAAGTTTCCCAAGGGTCATATGTGTCCACATGTCATTTCTTGAACTTTCTGTATAAATTCTAAGTTATAAGTGAAACTATACTCATTAATATTTGGTATTAATAATTATTTAAATATTTGACAATGAATAAAGTCAAGGATAGTAATACTACCTGTGTATGTATATATAATATATATTTACACATGTTTAATATAAGCATATATACTTATGTTTTATCTGTACATATAAATGTAAATGTTATTATTACATTAATGTTTTTATGTACACACAATTCTTTTAGTTTCAGGTTCAAACTATGATTTACATAAAAAACATCTTGTAAATTCAGGGAGTAAAGATGTATAGTTATAACAATTCTTACTAAATAATAAAACTACTTAATTTGACTTATCAGATTTTCCCTGTACTACCTTTTGGCAGAGAGACAAATCAAGAGCAAACAAGCTGGTACTGGAAATTTTTAAACAACTTTTAGAAGGTGTCCTATGTTGGTGTCCATTCAGGCCTTCTAAATTTGTATCTGCCTGTGAAAAGAAGGCTCCTCTATACATTCTCCTTTGCCCTGTCCCTTTCTCTAACTTTCATGACCAGTTCCCATATCTTATATATTCTTCTATTGTTCTTCTTATTACTCTAAATTGTAAATGATGTGTATTAGCCCACTTTTCTGTCCTGGTGGTTGGATTGTCATTAACCCTCCTTTCCCCCCCTGAGCCACATCTTCTCATCTTTACCTCCCCCAGGCCGAACACAGTGCAGAGTCCGTGGAGATCAATCACCGCTTCTGTCCAGATGAACTGTGTTCCAGATGTTGCATGAGTTGGACATTAACTGAAAGAATTAAGCAATGAAGTGCTGTGATTTCTACTCAATCAAACTTTCTAGTTATCTAAAAATTAGAAGCTTGGTGTATATATTTCAACTCTGGCTGAGAAATGTTCCTGCTGAATTAGAGAAAGTATAATCAGTGTGTCAGCTCTTCAACTGAGCACTAGAGAGTTTCCTTTAGGTCCAGACCCACATGAGACTTAGCTTTGAATCTGCAGCACAACACAGTCCGAGGGGCTTATCTCAGCAGCTCCACAATATTTGTGGAACCAAGAGTTGATTATTTTATTTAATGCTATATAACACATAATAATCAAATGTCTACATTTTGCTGAATTTTTAACAAACAATAATGGTAAAATTATTTCTGTGTAATTCTCAAAGACAAAATTTAGTTCATTGAAACCATACCCACACCAAGTTTTCAACTGCCCTGGTATTATAGAGTTTGTGGTTTAAAGGTTAAGATTCTGACCAAAAACACTGTAAGAAACATGTCAGTGGAGAGCATTTTGAGGACAGGAACTTCAGACACTGAATTTGCATATCAATTTCAACAAAAAGACTGTTGTAATGTTGGAAATACAAACATGCTTCAAGAACACAGGAGAGAAATTTCAGTTGACACTAAGTATGAATATACTTGCATAGGCGGTGGATTTTTTTAATTATTAAAAATTACACCAAATTAGAAAGATGTTCTGGCTCCAATTTAATTTTTCACTCCTTCCCTTTTCCTCCAACTTTCATATTGTTTGACAGTATGTTGCACGACTGTTGCCTGTAAGTGTGAAAAGTCAAGATGAGAGTTCACAGCAGGTTGATGGCCTGGAGATGAGAAGTCTGTCTGAGGACATTTCAAAGTTGCAAAGGTATTATTCTCACATGGAGTTATTTCTCAGTAGGTGTGAACAACAGCTACTCATCAAGCTGGTGTAGTGTGAAATAGAGTTTCCTGAAAAATGATGTGCAGACATATGCAGAAAGCCACATGCTTAGTGCATGCACAGACTGCGTGCCTAACTTCCAACGATTGGAATATTTGCCAGGAGATGAGCTAGAAATGCAGAAGTCCCCTTTGTAAGCAGCCGAGTAGAGACACAGCTTAGAATCACCACAGACTCCTTGGATCCCAGGCACGCACATGTTGAAGGACAAAAAGTGATCAGGGAAGCTGTGCTGGAGAAGGGAGGTTTGAAGAAACTGGAGGAATCTGGTGTTATACCATGTATCAGAAGTCATTCTATGTAAGGCTTAAAGACCTGCCACTGTTGTGAAAGCACTTGTGTTCGTCCTGCAGTGCTTTGTGTCACAATTGTGGGTTCACAATGGGGTTTAATTTCCACTGCTGAATGAAGACATTCACATGCAGAAGTACACCCATGTCCACTGTGCTGTGTAGCTTCTGAGGAAGAATTTGCCCAAGTTCATACATGGCTCTTGGGACCAGTGTATTATTTGGGTATTAGATTTTTTTTTTTTACCTTTTCTCAAACAGCTCAGGCACTGTCTATGAAATTTTACACGAGTATTTTTCTCGGCTGCATGGTTCTCCTCATGACTTCTGACAACTGCACAGAAGGAGGGAGGCAGTTAGGGGAGTAAAAAGCATGCTTTTGAGTAAGATGTAAATAAAATGGTTATATCTGGAATGAGAGGGGGAAGCAGAGAGAAAACATTCAAGTGTTTATGTATGTATATATTTTACCCCACATGTTTAAAAAAAGAACTTGAGGTGCCTTACCAAAAAAACCCCAAAAGGTATACATGCCATAAGGCTCATGAATATATAAATAGAAAGTAAAACATTTAAAAGGGATGTAGGCTCAAATATGCTAACTATGAGGGTTAATGAGAATAAGAATGAGTCATTTCACTACACAGATGGAGGTTTACTTATGTGGTTTGGTTGGCAGGTGCGCTGACTCCATGGTGTTAATCTTCAGGTTCATTGTGTAGGAGGCCCCAGTGAATTCTTTCCTTCAGTTAGAAAGGACAGAGAGAGAGAGAGAGATACAACTTGCTCTGAATTCTAAAACTGGGCAGGTGGGGGTGGGGGTCAGATATTGTTTCATATTCCAGAGTAGTTGCTTGCTGTTCTACGAGGTCTGGTTGTCATGCAACAGGAGGTGGCTGACCAAAACAACAACAACAACAACAACAACAAACCCCAAAAACATAATGGTGCACATTGTTTCTCATTCTCATTGGCATCAGTTATTTTTTAAATAGCTTTTTAAATTATTGAAGTAACACATGTTTCTTGCATAATCCCAAACACAAGTATAAGGATAAAAATAAAGCTCTCTGTAAACCAATTACTCAGCAACAACCCTGTTATTTTGGGGGGCATGTTCTCTCCTACTTTGGTCTGTCTACATGTGCACACACATACTTAAGGAAAGCCCGGGGTTCTCCTAGATTCCACACTTTCACACTCGATCTCCAATATATTAGAGAAGCCCACTTTCTTGACCTTCACTCTTAACAGACTTTCAGCACTTTTTCCCACGCCACTGCTTGGAGCCCTCACTCTGAGCCACTGTCAACCCTTCCCTAGCACATCCTTGTCCCTTCCTCCAACAATCCTGCCATGGTCTCTTTTCAACACTGTGTCAGAGTGATGCTTTAACTCTGCTTTAAGTCAAAGCCTGCCTCTCCTATGTTCAAAAATCTTCAATGGATTGCTAATTCATACCAAGAAAAAGTCTGACTTCTGCATTACCAGAGCCTACAAGGTCCCACACTATCTAGTCTACTCTAACAATCCCCAGATGGCATTCCATTCCATTTTAATTATTGGTTATACAGTATTCCAGTTGACAATTGTACCATCTTTTGGTTAACCAACTGTCTATTAATTTTTTTCTGCTATGGACAAGACTGAGGAAAATGTATGCATATGATTGAAATTCTGCCTTTATCAGAAACACATTACCAACACTTCCTCTGCAGAAACATCATACCGATTGCTTTGCCACTAACCTGCTTCTTTCAGAACCTGACTGGTTATGGTTCAGCCTCTATGGTGGCCAGAGCAAACTAAGCAAGCCCTCAAATTTTGCATCTGAATTCCTATTTTGATGGTGGTGTGATTTTGAACTACTGTTGGCATCGAATTCAGTGCCAGTCTTCTTGCTTTGCCTTGTCAAATTGGACAGGGAGACGGCTGTCTTGCAAAAGTGGAATTGTCACTAATTGGCCACAGAGGAAAGATTCATATTCTTGCCAAAAGTCTCCTGCCTTCTAAGGGAATAAAATCCTCCATATAACTTTCCCTCTCATTAAAAAGAAACAAAAACAATATGAAAGGCACGTTGTAAACTAGAAAGCATTGTATAAATGCAAGGCATTGCTTTTCTTGCAGAGGTGCTGCTGTTACAGCCATTGCGTTATGAAGGCTAGTGGGGTTCACGGAATGCTTGGATAAGAAGGGCTATCTGTCCAGCCTTCCCTTTTACTAGCTTGTTATGTCCTGTTAAGAAATGTCAAGGAACAAGCAACAGTAAATAACTTTTGACTTCATTTTGGTTTTTTCATTTAGATTAAAACAGAGTACTTCAGGTGCGGTCTACATACAAAATGAATGCTTTGTAAAATGTTTTGTCACTTGTAATGTTTGGGATCTAAGTTGATTTTCTTTACTATGGCAAAATGAATTTAGCAAGAGTTAAACATTGCTTCACACTGAAAATGACAACCACTTATTTTTGCCCACTGAGTGGACACTATGGAAAAATGAATGTTCCCTGAGAAGTAGAGTTAAATCATTAATTCTTATTCCAAAGTTGAATGCATTTTAGGGTATTTTATTCAAAACATTACATATCATTTATAAAAACCAAGCCAGATGATACTCTCCTGAACATTTCAGAGAACCGGATTTTAACAAATCTATTTCTATTTAAATTTAAAAGAATGCAAATATGTTTACAAGTCTAGAAATATGTATGTTGGAGTTTAAAATGAGATTGAATAAATTTTCAGGAGTTAAATCACTTATTTTTAGAATTTAAAGTAGGTTTTAATTTTAGATTTTCCTAAAATGAAACAAAAAAGACAAATTGCCTCCTTCTATAAGATGTCAGAATTTGAGGAAATAGTTAATATTTGAATTATTTCCTGAGGTAAATGATTTCTGTTAATACATAAATTCCTTGCTTTTGTCTTGCTTTAAGATAATTTTTATGGTAACTCTAACTTTGATCTGGGAATCTCTTGGACACATCTGTCAGGGTATAAGCTCACCACAGTCCATTCTTTTAAACGTCTCAGGGATCAAAACTAGAAAAGGAAGGGAAGCAAAATAGAAGTAAAACATATTGCAAGAAAAAATCATTGCATTTGTTTTAGACTAGTACATGTTTGTGATTAAAACCCATGCAAGATTGCTAAAGATCCCATTCCGCACGGCTTCATCATCCAGTTTTTGCATGCAGTCATAAATAATCTTAATTTGCAGTTTTAAAAAGATAGTTCAAAAATTAGATAGAAATTTTAGATACAAATAGAATAAAACTTTTACTTTATGAACTTTAATGATCAGAAGGAACTTAAAATAAGCTCTTCTAACTTTCTGTGAAGCAAGTCCGCATCCTGATTAAACTTGCGAGTCCACCCCTCCCTGCCTGGGCCATGTTGTTGAAAGTTGACGGAGAAAAATTACATCATCAGGATAGCTGAAATCACCTCAACTTTATGGTCATAAATGTCAACCAGCGCTCAAATCTGTCGAACAGTACACTTCCCGACCACAACAAAACAATGACTTGCCTCTTGCCAAAGGTAGTGTTCAATACTCTTTCATCCATTTCACAGCAGATGCTCTCTCTCTCTTCTTGGGGCACATTCTCCTCCAGCACTAGGACACTGCACCTGCCTGCTCTTTTGTTCCTACCTGCCTCCCCCTCCACTTTCTCTGCATCTTTTGCTAGTGCTTTCTCTTAGATTTGCATTTGGTCAAGTTCCAGTGTTTCTCTTCAGCTTTTTTATTTTCTCTCCATTCACTCTTTTTCTAGGCAAATTCATTTAATTCCATGGGTTTTTCTATCAATATCCTGATGGTTTTTCAGAGGATGATACAGACTCCAGATGCAACGCCAGGCTGTCCTCTCCCATGAGCTCTAGAATCTATTCCACTGCACACTTCACACTTCCATCTGATGCCCAGTGATACTTCAGTCTTGACAAGGCTGAGACCTCTGTAGTCAAGCCTTCGCCACCTCAGTGTTTGTACAGTTGCTCAGGTTTGATACTTCAGTCAAGCAATCAGTCTTGATTAATTTCTTTTCTTTGCTCTGTACATTTAATATGCTAGAGATGCAATTTGGCTCTGCCTCCAAAATATATCCTGACTCTCCTCATTTCACTCTTGCAATACTGCCTAAGCTGTTGCATCACTCACCTGTACCGTAGAAATATCTTTCTAAATGGATTTCTGCTTACACCCTCTCCAACAAAATCACTTATCCATATAACAACTAGACTGATCTTTCTAAAGTATAAAGCAAATTACACCAACTGCTTAAAATGCTCCAATGTTTTTCTTTTGCAACAGAATAAAATTCAGACGTCTACCAGGCCCCACGTGACCTGCTATTTGCTCATGGTGCTAACCTCACCTTTCCCAATTTACTTGTTTAATGAGTTTCAGTCACTGCTGTTCTGCTCATCCTCTTTCAACACATCCAGCTTACTTATTTGTACTTTGGCATCTTTGATGTTTCTTCTATTTGGAATGTAGATACAGAAATTGCCTCTATCCTCAGTTCTGTTCTCAGCTGAGGTTTTCCTGCCTCAGAGAGGTCTTTCCCTACTACCTTGACTGAAGTGTCCCCCTCCTCCTTCCACCACTATCTACAGCATTACCTTATTTTATTTTCATCTTGGCCTCCCAACACTAAATGATTATTGTCTGTTTATACTTGTTCTTCCTTTTAGTGGGATGTAAAGTGAGAAGGACAAAGCTCTACTTTTTTTCACCACTGTGTTCTAAAAGTCTAATATAGGGCCAAGAACAGTGCATCAAAATATAGTTGTGACCAGCTACTCCACCCCCTAATTTTACAGACCAGAAAACTGAGACCAAAAGAAGTAAAATAACTTACCCATAGCAAGTTAGTAAATAGAATTGTTTAAACACATAAGTAAATAATTGAATTTGAACAGAATTCTAATGGAACACCATTAGGTGCAACACGCTGTGGGCTCTGAGGATGAGGAGGCGTTGCTGAGCCCAGTCAGGGAAGGAAATGTGTGTTGATGAAGACCTCAGGGAGACAGGCCGTTTCAGCTGTCAGGGGTTGAGAAGGGTGTTTCAGGTGGAAGACACAACTTGTGCAAAAGCCTGGACACGTGAGGTGTATGGGTACTAGAATGCCAAGTACTCCTGTGGCTTTCACACAGAAGGTGATGTGATCAGAGGTCTGTTGTAGAAAGATATTTTGTGCCCCAGTAAGAGCTTTTTGAGATGCCAGAGAAGACAAACCCATGAGCTTTATTCTAATGTGTGATGACAGGAAGTTTTAGAGCCATCATGGAGAGCACCGGTCACCTTGTGGGTGCAGAGGAGAAGCATGCATGCGGCCCTTTGTTAGCTGGATGTCATGAGGAAGGGCCCTGTCCTCCTCAAAGTGGTGCTCTTCCAGCTGGGGTGAACACATATTGCCACCATTTTGGAATCTCTCTGGTTAAGAACAAAGAATTACCTCTTCTTTGATTGAGTACTGCATGTAACAGGCAGGGTTGCCAAAGAGCAGAGGGCAGGCAAGTCCTGTTGGATTTACGTGGTGGGTAATTTTGGTGCAGTTTAGCACCCATCCTGCTCCGGTTGAGTACCCTTTTCACACTCCCCACCTGTCTTCTGTCAGCACTCATGCAGTAACTGTTTTCTAGGCCAACATAGGAAAAGTGTGTTTTTCACTTTCAGCATAACTGAGGGCTCATCTGCTTGTCCTGAGAAATTAGAAAGAAATCCACAAAAAGAAGTCTCAGGAAGACTAAAGGATTTGTCTATAAGCACTCTGATTGAAGTCAAGAGATTTACCTTTCTTCTTTAACTCTGGGGGCAACACATTGTTTTCTTATAATCTGCAAGATTGGCTGGGCTGAGAACCTCTGCCAGTTCTTTCTTTCCAAGAACCTGTCATCACTTAACCTCCCTTAATGAGAGTCTGTGTGTAAATTTCCCAAATTTTCACTTATAAATTCTAACCACAATGAAAATTACACATTATATATCATATGCATTCAGTCTTGCTACAGTACCATCATATTTATTTTTCCTTAAGATAATTTGTCATATGCTTTTTGTTATCTTAATTGTCAAATACTTTAAAAAAATCGTCTGTGAAAATCCTACACAAAATATTCTTCTGTTCTACAACATGTTTAACTTACTCCAGAACTTGGAGTCTGTGTAGTTGAGAAAGACTTAACTATCCTATAAATTTATACTTTGATTTTGAATATATTTTGGCACAAAAGGAGAATATGAAATTAAAAGTAATTTTAGCTTCCACACTTGATTTATATTTATTTGTGAACTATGGTTCCATTGGCTTAAATGCTGTGAAAACTGATGCTAATGAGATTTAAATCCCTATGAAATCTGATTCCCAGATGCCATCAAGTTCTAGAGTGTGATTTTTCTCTCAATTTTTCAATTTTTATTTCTAAAATGATTATTATGTTAATTTATTTCTAACAATTTAAAATATACTACTAGCTTTAATTTCATAATCCTTTATGACACAAGCAAGAAGCAAGTATAATTAACCCTTAATTACTATCTCAGAGAAATGAAGCAAAGCTCAATAGACTTTTCCAAGTATAATATATATACTTGCAATGAGCATATATATACATTATGTATGTGATTGTTCTAATAGATAATGTTCCCTCTCACCTTCAATATAGAAAATGACTAGGCAGTTGTACTATATTTGTCAGTCTTTGCTTGTGGAGTTTTCAATATACATTTAAGAGAGTTGTTAATTCTATACCTTTTGAAACTACGTTTAAAATAACAACCTAGATGAACATCTTGTCTAATCAACAAAACAAAATTTAATATGCCACATTTGTATTTGTTTATTCAAGAAATAGTTAGAAACATTTATTACGTGCTTGTCCTGTTCCAGCCAATGGGAGTAGAGTAGTAATGAAACAAATTTTTTACACTTGATGTTAGCCAAAAGGCTGAGAAGTGATACAAATTTTTTGACCACATAGAGCTTAGGTGCATATGATCCTAACTTCCTTCCCCCTCCCTCGCTCCCTCTTTTTCCTCCACAATTGTTTGTTTGTTCTGCTATGCTTTATGCTGAGCATGTAAAATCAAATTAACACGAAGTATATCTACAACAAACCTCAGTCTTCTTTAGTATATTCTTACTCTCATTCTCCATTTCCCAGATTATACAACTTGTAAAGTCATCTGTGGATTAAAGTAGACTTTTTAAAAATGTGTATTCTTTTACTATCTATTTATTTTATAATTAAAAAATTAAATTACAGTGACATACAGTATTATATTAGTTTCAGTTGTACAGCATCCTGTTAGACATTTATGTAACCTTCAAAATGATCAGTCTAATCTGTCTAGTACCCATCTGACCTCATACATAGTTATTACAATACTATTGACTATGTTCTCTATGCTGTACTTTGCATCCTCAATATTATGGATCCAGAGGGTATTATCCTAAGTGAAATAAGTCAGACAGCAAAAGATAAATACTCTATGATTTCACTTATATGTGGAATCTAAAAAAACAAAGAAATGAACAAACAAAACAGAAGCAAACTCATAAACACAGAAAAGAAAATGAGGGTTGCCAGATGGGAGGGGGTTTAGAGCATTGGGCAAAAAAAAAAAAAATGAGGAGATTAAGAAGTGCAAATTAGCAGTTATAAGAAATAGAAGTAGACTTTAAAAATACTGTATTCTGAGGCTAACTTAAGACCGTAAAATACTCTTTCTTATTCTCTTTCAAGATGGCATCTTTAGAACAGATATAAACCAACTCTTAATGTAGAACTTCTGTGACAGTATCTACCTTTGTTTGTAAATTCTGAGCTGTGTTTGAGGCAATCTGATTCCACATACCCCCAAATTCATATCCACATTTTGGGGTATCATTTTGCTGCCCATTTATAGCCCTATTTGGCTTGAAATGTTTGGGGCAATAGGATAATTGACTGCAAGAGACTCAAAATTGACTACTATCCTCATGACGATTTATAAGAAAGCCAGGAATTGCATCTACAGCCATAGAAATAAGAGGGAATGTGTAAACCCAAGGAAACAATTAGCTTCCCATTACAACATTTTATCATCTAGTCCTGTGTATGTCTGTGTCAACACAGATTGACAAAGTCATAGAATTTTATTAGACAATGTGAAAACTCATTTACGAATTTTATTGCCGTCCATCATTGCTCTCATTCACAGTCCAGGGCTCTCCATTGTTGTGAATGACAATTGGGAGCCATGGCTGGCTATGGCCAATGTTGAGGTGGCAATTTCTCACCGACAGGTGTTCTTTTCTAATTACCTCCATTAGTTCCCCTTTATTGCAAGACTCCATGTCCTGATTCGTATCCTCTTTACCGAACACCAAACCAGAACTAACGGCTCCAATGTGCAGAGAGACAATCACCACTTACCCACCACACATATTTTAGTGCAAGGGCTGTTGTCAGCAAGACTGTACTTATTGTCTGATGGCTAGCCTTCTAACCTGTGCTGTAATTCAAGCTGCAGGGAAAAACATGTTCAGTGGAAAGTCAAACCTAGAAACCTGCAATTTGTGAAAGGTGTTGATGAAACAAGACACAATCTAGGGGGGAGGAGGATGTTGGAACTAAATGTCCCAGAAAGCCAGACCTTCACTGTCACTCAACAAAAGTTGTCCTGGGGTGGAGATTCTGCAGTTTATTTCAAGGTGATGCTTTTAAATATTCCAGCAAGCTTACCTTGGTTCTTGGATTTGTTTTTTTTTTTTTTTTCAGTATGCAAAGGACTTTAACAGTATCTAAAGTATCACTTTTACAAATGAGCCCTTGCTGGTGTGGTTCATTGGATTGAGTGCCGACCTGAAATTGAGTGAATATTGAGTGAACTGAAAGATCGTGGGATTGATTCCAGGTGCATGTGAGAGGCAACTGATTGATGTTTATCTCACTCATCAATATTTCTCTTCCTCTCTCTCATCTTCCCTTTCCCTCTCTCTAAAAACAAATAAATAAAATCTTGAAAAAACAAATGATACTGTATACAACTTTTTGCATTGCATATACTGCTTTCAAACATATTATGTAACTTGCACTATTACTCTATGAGGTAGGTATTATTAGTTCCTATTTACTTTCTCATTCTTTTCCTTGTATGCCTTGTTCTCTTCTTCTCCTTTTTCCTTTCATTTTTTCTTCTCTTTCTTTTTAATGACAGATAAGGAAAGCTGAAGTCCTTAAGGTCAATTCATTTGCCTGAGGCTACACAACTTTTAAGAGGATGAGTTGGGACTACCACCCAGCCTTTTAGATTCCACAGATCATAATTTTTTTGCTCTCCATGGTTCCTATTCCATAGGATGTCCACCAACGAAATGAGGACAAGAAACCTGAACCCATATTCATAGATTGATATACTTGGGTATCCATCATCATACAAGTGAAGCATATAGGTGATTGTTTATACTTTTATTTTCCTGTGAACAAAATTTGAATTCAATCACTCTTAAAAACTGCACTTGTGATAAAGTTCTACATCTTTTCATTTTCTTATCTAAGGACACCATTTCTTCAGCCATTGCCCTGTTCTTTTAGGAAATGGTATTAGTGAGAATTAAAGAGGAAATCTTAAAGGACTAAAAGGTGAAAACAGCTACCAACCAGATGTCAGACATCACAATGTATTTGGTGAGAAATGTAAAGTTCCAGTGTTTGGAGGAGATTTGGTTTCATCATTGCAAAGGGAAATACAATTTATTTAGAGCAATTGGAGGGGGGCAGTGGTCTAAAAGTTGCATGGGTGAGGCTTCGGCAGTGGTTTCTGAAGGTCATGTTAAAGACTGTGCTCATTCTTAGTCATGAGTTGTAAGCTTTGAAATGTAAATCTCATGCTAAGTTACCATACTGTTATATTTTGCTATGGGTTTCTATTCTCTTGGTATTTTTAAATATCTGCTGCTGTATGTTGTTGACCTTAGCTGCCACAGAGCAATTCAGCCTCTCTAAATCTGTGACATACTTTAAGATGGAATGTGGGAGTAAGGCAGAAAAAAAATTATAACAGGAAGCAGCAGGGTGTAGTTTGTGAACGTCTGATCCTCTCTGCCTTTGACTTACGGTTAGCAAGACCAGAAGTTGTCTTTGCTTTTCTAATAATGATGCCCTTTCAAGTTTCATTATTATTCCTTACAACAGCTATGACATTGCTTTTGACTGTGTAGAGAAATTCAAACTGACATAAATAGCCCACCTGCAAGCAAAGTGTGTGACACACAGGATGTCCTCTCTTCAAGTGGGTTTTCTTTTCTTTCTCCTTTTCTTCATGATGCTACCATTTTCCCTAGAGCTCCTCTTCTCTTACTGCCTAACATTATCCTAGCTTTTCCAGTGTTGCTCTGGTCCCATCCATCACAGAGTAGCTCCTACAGAAAAGTCCTCTTGTTAGTTTAACCACCCTGCAGAAAAACTCTACTGTTTTATCTATTTGTAAGCTTGTTATGTTCTGGTAACTTCAAAAATATTTAGGATTGTTTAAGGGAGGCTTGGCCCCTTTAAAAAGCAGCTTCTGCAGGCAGGATGACACAGGCACTGATGAAAACCAAAGCTGTTGAGGGCTACAGCTGTCTGGTCCTTTCGTATGCAGATTTATGGAGCAAGGAGGGGGTTTGAGAATGAGCTGAAGGAAGACTTACCAGAGAGTGGCAAACACACAGTGGAGAAGAGGGGCCCAGTGCTTCAGTCTCTCAGGAAGTGCAGACTGACTCAAGGAATCAATAGTGTATTGAATTGGACAGGACTTGGATAATTCCATTAATAAAATCTAATCCAACCTCCTTATCTTACAAAAAGGGTAAATGATATGCTGAAGGTCACAGAACTAGAAAATACAGCTTTAGAAAACTCCTGAAAGTGGTTTTCTTTTCACAGTCTCTTGCCCTGTGCTGGACACATAGTAGGTTGCCAATTTATATATTTCTAGTAAATGAACTATTGGATGAAAACACTGATGATAGCCAATGAGTGTCTTAAGCATCTAGCGTCTTTCTGCACAACTTAAATAAGTGAGGACAAGTAAGTGTTGTGGCTTCAGTGTTTTTGTCTGTATGAAGTCACATTTATTTGGTGGTTTAGTTGATTGAAAACATGTAGTGCCTGCAAGGCCTTCGGTGGGCACTGACTACACCATGAGTCATGCAAATGAATGTGAATCAAGGTAAGTCTACAAGGCTGAACATGATAAAGAACACAAAGTAAGTGCCCCATTGAACTTACAAAGTTCTGCCTAAAGATTTAGTCTGAACTGGACTCTTTCTTGATTGGGCACAGGGCTCTCAGTATCTGCTTTGTAAGACTGCTACAGCTCCAGTAACTTTTCTTGCCCCAGACCATGTGTCTCTGATTAATCTAAGCTTCTACTTTATATTAAACTATGATGCAGATTTTCTGAGTTCCTAAACTAAAGGCCTACCAGGGAAGCCTAACTACTCACATCTGAAAGGACGTGAGTGAGAGGATGGTCTACTAACCTCAGGACAAGGTGTCCTCTCTGATCTAGTCTGCAGCACCAGCATTGAAAGGCCTAGAAGTGATCGAAAAGGAAATGGGATGCCCATTTTTCCCACCCAGGGGTGTCAAACCAACCTTGGTAATAAAGTAGATGACAAATATTTGGCTCCGTTAGTGGTGTGCCAGATTATAGGGGTGCAAAGGTGTAACAGATGAAGCTGTTGCATTAAGAAATCTTCTTAATGAGAAAGACTTCTGAAGAGAAAGACTAATATGCATATTAAACACCCAGGTTTCTTCATTATTAACTTAATGTCAGATCCTGGGCATTCATGTCTCTCCTGAATAACCATATTTTCAATGTGGAAGAGTTGAAGCCATCATAAGAATTTAAAATCAGACAGACATTATGTCTTAGTTTAGGTCATCCCTGAAGCAGACTCAGAGTCCCGCAGGGGTCTCTGCAAGGAGATCCCAGGAAACCCTGGTGGGGGGGAATAAATTTGGGTAGTAAAGGTGGCCAGTGAAGGGTGTGTTATCAATATGGGAAAGGAACTTGATCCCCTTAGGAAAATCTGGAAGCCAGTATTTTCCCCTGAGGAGTGAGAGAGTTCCCTATCTGTTCACCAGTTCCCATTAGTCATTGGTTGAGAGGTGCTCCAGTGGAAAGTGTTTTCCCCAGGCACTTCTGGGCTGCCACAGAGCTGGAAAAGCAGGGAATGGAGGAAGGAGAAAGCAGCAGCAGAAGAAATGCAGTCGGAGATTGGAAGCTGGAAGTCAAGGATCAAGTTAAGAGGACATTAAGGCTCCAACTTCATCTACTACACTTAAGTTTAAATCCTGGCTCTGATATTCATGCTTTTGGACAAGTTGGTTAATACCTCTGTGTCCCAGTCCTCATTTATAAAATGGGGAGAAGAACACCTGCTTTACAGTGCTGTTAGGATTAAATGGGATCCTGGATATAAATTACCACACATATTGTGAAGCTTCAGAAGTCACAAGCTTTTATTAAGTCAGTGTTTGATGTGTGTGAGTATGTCATTAATTGCCTGACTAGTTCATTCACTTACCAATTACCTGCTTTTCCAGGAGGACTGTCACTGATTGGGTAGCACAAATATTCCACAGTTTTAGGCTTCGGGTCTGGAGGCCTGGGACACTGTGATGTTCAGTTAGGAGTGAAGGATGGTGGCAGCATCCCCCTGTGATTTAGGGGCATGTAGACGGCACCACCTGAGAGGTTTGGGATCGGACTTCAGTTGCAGGCTTGTAAAGAAAAATGTTTTCCTAACTTTTCAGACTAAAGTTTCTTATTGGTCATTTTTATCCCCACTGATTACTGTGTTCACATTGTTACGATTTTGTTACCTCAAGGGGCACTTCAATTTAAAAGAAGAATTACTTCAGCTTTCCTCATTTCGTGGGCAAAGAAAATGCCAAGAAAGACCAATTTACCAGGAATCCCTATGGAGGAAATTGTTTCTATGTCCAAGTTATAATTACATACAGTACTTAGTAACATAATCTCAAATGCTTTATTGAAGATTGGAGGGTCAAGGATGACCTTGAAATGCTAAATTGTGGGAACTGCATGCTGCCATTTTTGTGAATACTAATCTAATTTACTATAACTTTATAAACACTGAACACTAAATAAAATATTAAGAAAAATGAGCCATAGGACAAATTGTCTTTGCTAGTCGTCCCAGTTAGCAAAATCCTGAAAGTCTGGGCTGAACAGAAATCAGACCACAGGGGAGTGCAAAATTTAATCAAACTTGAAATTCTGACCTACGAAACCAGAGCAGGTTTAAAGCCTCTGATGATTGTCGTACTTTTCACTTGGAAGTCTGTTTACCTGAGCAGACCTGGTGAATTCTGCAGTGAATAGATACACTTCAAAAGGCAGAGTTTCTATTCCGCATGGTTGGTTTCAGCACACATCTCTGTGTCCCGTGGTCTGTCACGTAGGTGCACACTGTGAAATCGTGACAAATTTTGGAGCTCTAAATGAAACAACTCCGCGCCCAGCGGTTCCTGTGGCCCAGGATTAGTTAGTTACTCCTGGAAACTTTTAACTTTGTTTGTTCTATGTTTTATAAAATCTGTTTTACTCTCCTTTGGAGAGAGATTTTATTGTTGTTGAACTGTAGGTATTGTTGTTGAACCTCTTAGTAGGTATTTTTTAATAGAAATAGAGATGTTTCTAAAAAAAAGAAACAACAGAAAAAGAGTTATAAATATGGTAAAGGGATGAGAATCCTTGTTACTCTGTTTTATCTATTTATTTATATATTTTTACTTTTGTAGGGTTGTAATTTTCATGGAGGAGTTTTCAAACTTATTCCACTCAGAGTTAGAGAGCACAGGTTAACGAATTCTCTTTTACCCACCCCCAAGTTTCAACAAGATGTGCAAAGAGTTTTTGTAAAGTTTTACCTCTATTTCCCAAAAGTAAAATGCTGAAATTACATTTCTCAACCCTAAAAATAAATTTCTTAATTTTTAGAGATACTACACTTTTTAGTTATCTATGCGTGTGTTAGGATTTTAATTCATTTATTTTTTCTGGATCAAATACTGTCTTTGTCTGTGCTTCTCTGCACCTTCCTCTCTTTCTCTCCCTCGTTGGCTCATTCAGTCTTATACACCTGGGGCTTCCCATGGATTAGAAATGGCCCAGAACACATTACCTTCTTCTGACCCTTGGAATGCTCCAAATCCCCCTTGATATGAAGACAGCAGCTGGTCTAGAAGTGATGACCAGAATGGCCAACAGCCTGGGACAAATTTCCAAGGTCAGTGAGGAGAGAATCATATCTGTTCAAACTTTGCTTAACTTGAGGGAGAGAGGTTTCCAGATCAGTGGAGAGTTTCCATGAGAGGTTGGAGATGAATCTTTATTTCTTTGGGGTAGTTTAGCCATTTGCCCATCAGAATATGTATTTGTCGTGAGTCATGAATGAGAGAAAATGAGTTGGGGACGCCAGAATATTATTCTTGTATTTCACTGGAACTATTTATGCTGAGCTGCTTTCACTTACTACCTCCTGTGCTACCACCTGCCAGAAGCAGCCCGCCTCATCGAAGCGCCGTCTGGTATTGCTGGAGCATGAGGGTCTGGGCCTCCCTGCGAAGGTGCTGTATGCTGGCACTGCGGGCCAGCAACCCCTCATGCTTGAACGTAGTTGGCACCCACAGGATGAGCAGGAGTCATTTATTTTCTGGTCCAAGTACTCCAGCTAAACCATATCCACTTGCTATGAAATCACACAGTGATAGAAAAAAATGCAGTCTTTTCTGAAATAAATGTTTTTTTTTCTTTACTTAGAAAGTAACGTTGAATTTATTGGTGAGCCAGTGTAAGCCATGTACGTGTATGTGTGTGTGGGGGTGATGTCAACTTTATCTTTATTTCTATCAAAATGTATTTAACTGTATTTTGGATGTGGAGTGAAATGGATTTTGAAAGGCATCTTTCCGGTCTTTTAGGTAAATGACTAGAAGGTAAAGAGAAAGACTGAAGGTGAAAAGTAAAATGGGTTTATTGATAAATTTTGACAAGTCTCTTGGTTAAGGCTAGACAAACTCCAACCTCAACAGTCAGCCTAGGGCAGTTTGGAAAGGTTACATATGATCATTTCCCTCCAACTTTGAATTTCTGAAAACAGAGGAAAAATACTTCATATAAATGATCATTCACTTTTGCTATCACCTACTTGACTGTAAAATGTCTTTATAAGAGTAAAATCTGCGATTTTGTGATCTTTGGTGTTTACTAACAAAAGCAGTCATCTACTCTCTGCAGATGTGGGGGTTCATGACCTGAAAGAGGGAAGACTTCTCTTTTTTCTGCCCTTCAGCTCTATCACTTGGACTCGTAAAGTTTTCTCTGTTAAGGTGCAAAGACATTCATTCCTCTGGAGAAGCTTGCTGTTAGAACAAGTAGACCAAACATTACTAATAGAATGCACACAATAGAAGTTTATATCTTGTTTCTGTGAAGAGTCCAAGACAGATCCATGTAAGTAGGGAAAGTCTGCTTCACACAGTAATTCTGTGACCTCTCCTGACAATGACTCTTCTGGCTTCCAAAGACTTTGTGCGTTTCAATGCTCAACAGTACAGGAGATCTCCTATGAGAGGATTTGATTACGAGGCTGAGAGGCGCTGTATTTCTAACGAGTTACTTCTCGCCTGCTATTGGCTACAACTTGGTCATGTGGTCCCAACCTCAAGGGAGGCTGGGAAATGCAGTTTAGCTGTGTGTCCCAGCTGAAGAGATCTTCACTGTGACATTGCCTTCATTTTCTAGTTTAGGAAGAACACTAGGACACAATCAACTGTAATATGAGATGGAAAATTAAAGTCGAAATTGTACTTAATAAATTTTTAGCAAGCACCCACCTTCAAAGTCTTCTGCTAGTACCAGACAGAATGCAGAAGATGGAAAGATACTGGAGTTTACAATTTGGGAGGAAGGACACCATAGTTATATTAGTAGTGCTGGGATGAAAACTTTACAGGAGGCTAGGGCTCTTGTTTGAATATTTTTCAGCTGATTCCCAGATGTCCAATACACTGCACGACATATACTAGAATTTAGTAAATATGTGATAAATAATCATTTCTAAGTCAATAGATCATGCCTCAAAGTTGAAAAAAAGGATAGAATAAATGTGCATTGTATTAAATTCTCTCTTGAAGCTGATATGACAACTACACAAACAAAGGCAACGACAACCATTTAATAATGCTGATTTTTAAAATATTAGCAAGGACATGCTTTTTCCTCTTCATAATAAAAACAGACTTATCAGAACCTTGTTTCTACCTTTCATGCAAAATGAGAAACTTCCAGAGGATGTGCTATAATGAAGGTAAGCTATTCAGTATTTTCAGGCAATAACAGTCTTCTTTTATCACTCACCATATTAATAATATTTAAAGGACCCTCCAAAGGCACACTTATTAGTAGACAAATGAGGTAATAAGAATTTCTTTTACTTAAGCATGGCTACATACTGGATTTATCTATCCAGTATGGGTCATTACCAATGTTGTAAGTGTTTCCAGAAGACTTCTGCCATCATTACCAAATTTTTATTAGCAATTCAAGTGTGGAAAATGTGACAATAGATTTTTTTTCTGCCCAAGTCTGCATCTCTATTCTCATTCCATATCCTCATTGACCCAGCTTTAAGACCCTCTTTGTATTTTGCAGATTCTGAGAGATGTTTACATTCTGTTTTCTAAGCAAGAATTGTTAGATATATGGTACCATTATCCAATCATTTAAGGAAGACATTATTTGAAATTGTGGGTGTCATTTGAATGAAAGGATTTGGATTTGGATACACACACACACACACACACCCATTCTAGATGAGAAATATATTCAGTGTGGAGCTCAGGGTAAAGTTTATTTGAAAGTGACTAAATTAACCCTTCAAATGGGAGTTTGATATAAAATAATCTCAATCATTAAATGTTGTCAATAAAAAGAATAACCACTTTAACTTTTCAAGCTAATTCAAACCTTGCTGACTCTTGTGTCTTTGCGTCTACTTTTATGAGAAATTTTACCCTTCCATGTCTTTGTGCACATCCTGTCTTTTGGGCAAGACCCATGGCAAATGCCACCGCCTTCCTCAAAGGCTTTCTGAATGTGATGCCTTCCTCTTTTAAATATTATTTAATCTTGTTTGAGAGTAATTTGCCTAATTCCCCTCCCCCACCCTATTACATAATTTGTGGACAGGCATTGTTTAATCATCATTTCCTTTCTCCCAGAATCCAATGACTGAGCCTGTTATACAGTTGTGATGCAAATACGTATTCAAGTGACTGAAGCAAAAGGAATTGTATTTGAAATGGTGGACGGTTTTAAAAATTAAAAAACACAGACTTAGAGGGTCTTTCATTAGTAAATCTAATTACAGCTTCAGGGCTGACTTGCACTTAAGTGGGTAAAACGGTTGACTGTCTCTGTGTATGCTGCTGAAAGAAAGATATGAACTGTGCGCTTGGAGAGGACAGCCAAAGGTGGTAATACCATGGCCATTCCAATCAAATGCTAAGGAAAAGAAGCAGTGGCTATAGATCGGTATCTCTAAAGCAACTCTCAGTATAAACTTGGGCAAAGTACTTAAATTCTTTTTTTCACTTTCTTCATCTATAAATAGAAAATAATGGTATTTAAGTGAAAGTGTTATGAGGACAGAATGAGTTAATACTTGTGAAGTGTTTAGGAGAGTAGCTGATATAGTTAATGCTCAGTAAATGTTAGCTGCAATTAGTTCTACTATTCTTTAGACCTTTGGTATTTAAAAATTTTATGAGAGTGCATGGGACTTTTTCCACTCAGAACTTAGCAGTACCTTTGTTTTTCTGAAGACTCACGCCCTTTGGTTTTAGGGAACCTTTTTATTTTCAGTAATAACTTCCTCTTCTCTCTTTCTCAGTCTTCTGATATTGGATTCACTAATAGTAGAACTCTTAGTTTGAGCTTTTAGTGGTAAATGTTCTCATATTTTCTTGTTTTATTATTTTTTAAAAACTTATTTATTTTTAGAGGGAGGGGAAAGGAAGGAGAAAGAGAGGAATGTCAATCTGTGCTTGCCTCTCATGCGCCCTCCTACTGGACACCCTGGTCAGCAACCCAGGCATGTGCCCTGACTGGGAATTGATCTGGTGACCCTTTGGTCCACAGGCCTGCACTCAATCCACTAAGCCACATCAGCCAGGGCTCATATTTTGTTTTATATTCAACATTATGAAAAAAAATGTTTAATTTTTTAATGTTTCATATACTGAAATTTTAATTTCAGGAATCTTATTTTCCTTTTCTCTATTCCTTTTTCACTGCAACTTGTCTTGGTTTTCAGATGGTATATCTTCCCTTCCCTGATTTACTTCTATTTTTACCAAGGTCTAATTTTTTTTTGTTTAAATTTTGGTCTTTCTCTTTTATTCTGTTGATTTCGATCATGTTTTTGATCAGTTTTGGTTGCCCTCCATATTTGTGGTATAGAAACTACTGCTGGTGCATATTACTTCTATTGCCATGTAAGTAAAACCGCTTTTCTTCAGGGTGTTTGTCCTCCACCATGTTCCCCCCCCCAAATTCCTAAGTGGTGTATGTTCTGTCTTCATGTCTTTTAAAATTTTTCATATTTTTCTCTGCCAGTTAGATGTCTTTTTTTGCTGTTCTTTAATAATTTGATAAAGCAACAATTCCTTAATTTTATTAGTGTTATTTTAAAAGTTTTCATACTTTTGGTTCTGGTTCCACAATGGTGAAATAAACCCACTCCAGCCAGCCCCTCCAGCTGATTCCAACTAAACCACAACAGAATACAAAACCAACCACCTGTGAACTTGAAAACTACACAAAAGCAGGAGGATTATGAATGGGAATCACACTTTGAGAAGTTAACTACAAGGGGGTGAATTTCTTTTTTAGCAGCTTTTCACTAGGGCACGTCCTAGGCGTGGATTAGAGCAGTGGCACAGCCACTTAAAATGACAAGAGAAACCCATTTTGGGGACCCGAAGAATCAGCAAGGAGAATGGGGAATTGGCAGGAGGGAAGGGAGTGGCAGAATGGGACTCCTAGTTTCTGGTTATGAAACTATACAACACAGAGTGATGCATGCAGGAGACATGACCAAAGCAACACAGCAAAGACTTAGTGAACAGGAATCAGATGGGAAGCATTCACACAAGTCTCAATTTCTCCATTCTCCCTGGAGAGTGCTTCCCTGGGTTGAATCCAAATTAGTGGAGCAAAGGGTTAGAGGATTGAACTGAAATTTGAACTCTTATCTTCAGATGTAAGGAAGAAAGTATACTTTGAATCTAACTGGGTTGACTGCCTGTTAAAGATGTGTGAGATAAAACAGCAGTGGGATACCACAACACACCTAATAGAATGGAACACTAACAGCAGATGCTGGCAAGAATGTGGGACAACAAGCATTTTTGTACATTGCTAGTGGGAATGCAGATGATACACCCTTTTTGGAAGGCAGTTCGGGGATTTCTTACGAAATCAAACATACTCTTATCACCCAATGCATCACTCATACTCCTTGGTGTTTACCTAAAGGAGCTGAAAACTTATACCTACATGAAAGCCTGCACACAGAGGTTTATAGCAGCTTTATTCCTGATTTACAAACTTGGATGCAAACTTGGATAAACTGTGGTAGACCAAGACAATGGCGAATATTATTCGGTGCTAAAAAAGTAAATTTGACAAATCATAAAAAGACATGGAAGAACCTTAAATGTATATTGATAAGTGAGAGAAGCCAATCTGAAAGGCTACTTACTCTATGATTTTAATTATATGAATTCTGGGAAAGGCAAAACTGTGGTGATAGTGAAAAAAAATCCGTTGTTGCCAAGGTTGGGGTAGGGTGAGTTTTAGATTTCTATGTTTACTTCAACAAATTACCACACACTTAGTGGCTTAAAGCAACACAAATTTATTATCTTACAGTTCCGTAGTTCAGAAGAGCAAACTAGATCTCATTAGGCAGTAATCAAGGGGCGAGCCGGGCAGTCTTGCTTTCTGGAGGCTCCAGGGGAGAATTTGTTTTCTTGCCCGTTCCAGGTCCTAGAGGCGGCCCGCATCCCTGTTCTCCTGCTCCCTTTCCTCCACCTCACAACGAGTATGATGAGACGAGTCCGCACGGCAGTGCTCTGAGCTCCACTTTTGCCTCCCTCTTCCGTCTTTAATAACCATATGAAAACCTTGGGCCAACTGCATAATTGAGGGTAATCTTCCCATCCTAAAGTTAGTTGATTAGCAACCTTAATTTTATTTCCACGCTTAATTCCCCTTTGCTATATAAGGTAACATCTTCACAGGTACCGGACAGTAGGAGGTGGACATCTTTAGGAGGATTATTCTGCCTCCTACACCAAATATTTGGAAATTAAACAACATAAGACATACTCTAGGAGAAATATCTTTAAAAAATTTTAATATATTTTATTAATTATGCTATTATTGTTGTCCCACTTTTTTCCCCTTTAGGCCCCTCCACCATGTATATCCCCCATTATTCCGCCACCTTAGTTCATGTCTGTGGGCTGTACATATAAGTTCTTTGGCTTCTCCATTTCCCATACTATTCTTGACCTCCCCCTGTCCATTTTGTACCTACCATTTAACTTCTTATCCCTGTACTTTCCCCTGCATTGTTCCCCTTCCCCATCCCACTGATAAACCATGTGATCTAAATTTCTGTGAATCTGTTCCTACTCTAGTTGTTTGCTTAGTTCATTTTTGTTTTGTTTTTGTGTTTTTTTACATTCAGTTGTTGATAGTTGTGAGTTTGTTGTCATTTTACTGTTCATATTTTTGATCATCTTATTTTTCTTAGATAAGTCCCTTTAACATTTCATATAATAAGGGCTTGGTGATGATGAACTTGTTTAACCTGACCTTATCTGGGAAACACTTTCTGTGTCCTTCCATTCTGAATGATAGATTTGCTGGATAGAGTAATCTTGGATGTAGGTCCTTGCCTTTCATGACTTTGAATACTTCTTTCCTGATTTTTCTTTTGAGAAATCACCTGATAGTCTTATGGGAACTCCTTTGTAGGTACTGTAATTGTCTGCTTTTCTCTTGCTGCTTTTAAGATTCTTTCCTTATCTTTAATCTTGGGTAATGTGATTGTGATGGGCCTTGGTGTATGTTTCCTTGGGTCCAACTCTTTTGGGACTCTCTGAGCTTCCTGGACTCCCTGGAAGTCTATTTCTTTTGCCAGATTGGGGGGAAGTTCTCCTTCATTATGTTTTCAAATAAGTTTTCAATTTCTTGCTCTTCCTCTTCTCCTTCTGGCACCCCTATGATTTGGACATTGGAATGGTTAAAGTTGTCCTGGAGGGTCCTAAGCCTCTCCTCATTTTTTTGAATTCTTGTTTCTTTATTCTGTTCTGGTTGAATATTTCTTTCTTCCTTCTGCTCCAAAGCATTGATTTGAGTCCTGGTTTCCTTCCCGTCACTGTTGGTTCCCTGTACATTTTTTCTTTATTTCACTTTTCATAGCCTTCACTGTTTCCTCTATTTTGTGATCATGGTCAACCATTTCTGTGAGCATCCTGATCACCAGTGTTTTGAACTCTGTATGTGATAGGTTGGCTATCTCTTCATCACTTAGTTGTACTTCTTCTGGAGCTTTGATCTGTTCTTTCATTTGAGCCATATTTCTTTGTCTTGGCACACCTGTTATGTACTAAGGGGCAGAGCCTTAGGTATTCACCAGGGTAGGGCAACCCACATTGCTGGGTTGTGCAGCTATATGTGAGGGAGGGGTCTGAGAGGGTACAATGCTGCTGAATCAGCTCTCAGCTTTCAGTCCTTTCCCCTACTATGTATAACAAAATTGGGCCCTTCTGGTGCTGATTTCTAAGTTGGTGGGTTTGTGTACACTCTAGAACCCTGTGGGTCTCTCCAGTGAACTCTCCTGTGAGGCTGAGAGTTTCTCCTGCCACCTCAACCACCATAGCATTTTTCAGTGAGAGGTTTTGAGGCTTTATTTCCCCATACTGGGGCCCTGGGTTGCATGGTCAGTCTCGCTCCACCGTTGTTCCTCCTGGTTTATCCACATGCAAATGTGGGACCACCCACTCTTCCAATCACCATCTCACCCAGCCTGTCAGCTGCCACCACGCCCGCAGGTCCTCTCTCCCCACCTACCTATCTCTGCCCTTTCTACCTATCTGGATGAATATTTCTTCTTTAACCCCTTGGTTGTCGTCCTTCCATACAGTTTGATTTTCTGGCAGTTCTGGTTATTTTTTATTTTTAAATTTGTTGTTGTCCTTCTTTTGGTTGTGCAAGGAGGCAAAGTATATCTATCTACACCTCTATCTTGTCCAGAAGACTAGGAGAAATATTCTCAACGGACCAAGGGCTTATATCAATAATATATAAAGAACTCATATATCAATAAGAAAAATACAAATGACCCAATTTAATTTTATTTTTTAATCTTTATTGTATTTTCCATTACCATTTAGTCCCTTTATACTCCTTCCTTCCCAGCAATCACCTCACTGTTGTCCCTGTCTGAGTCTTTTTTTCCTTTTTGCTCAATCCCTCCAAGCCCTGTCTACCCCCCAATTTGCATTTCTCTGATGATTAGTGATGTTGAGCATCTTTTCATATATCTATTGGCCATCTGTATGTCCTCCTTAGAGAAGTGTCTATTGAGGTCCTTTGCTCATTTTTTAATTGGGTTTTTTGTTTTTTTTGGTGTTGAATTTTACAAGTTCTTTAAAAATTTTGGCTATTAACACTTTATCAGTTGCATCAGAAAATATGTTCTCCCATTCTGTGGGTTGTCTTTTTATTTTGTTGATGTTTTCCTTTGCTGTGCAAAACCTTCTTAGTTTTATATAATTCCATTTGTTTATTTTTCTATTCTGTTTCCCCTGACAGGGCAGATATATTTGATAAAAAACTGATATGATTTTGCTGCCCATATATTCTTTGAGGATGTTTAAGGTTTCAGATCTAATATTTAAATCTTTGGCCCATTTTGAATTTATTCTTGTGTGTGGTGTAAAAAGATGGTCTACTTTCATTTCTCTGCACACATCTGTCCAGTTTTTCCTACACCATTTATTGAATAAACTATCTTAGCCCATTGTATGTGCTTGCTTCCTCTGTTGAATCTTAATTGACTGTAAAGGTGTGGTTTTATTTCTGGGCCCTCTATTCTGTTCCATTGATCTATGTGCCTGTTTTTTTTTTGTCTGTGCCATGCTGTTTTGATTTCTATGGCCTGTATAGTTTGATATTAGGTAGCATGATTCCTCTACAGCTAAGGGTGGGGGTTAGGTAGTGGGGGGATTGAGCAAAAAGGAAAAAGGACTCATGGACATGGACAACAGTGTGATGATTGTGGGGGAAATGGAGGTATAAGGGGACTAAATGGTAATAGAAAAAATATACAATAAAAAATAAAAAAAGAAAATAAAGTAAATATCTATTCTATTATCCAGCCATTCTATTAGTATTCTCCCAAAAGAAAGAAAAGCATATGTCCATACAAAAGCTTCTATATAATCATTAGTAACAGTTTTATTTGTTATAGGATAAAATTGTAGAAAAGTAAACAAATGAAGATGAAAGGGTAAATCATGGCATAAACACAGAATGGAATACTACTTAGTAATAGAAAGGGACAAACAATTGATATGCACAAAACTTGGATGCATTTCAGTCATTTTACTGGGTAAAAGCAGTAAGTTGAAAAAGAGAACAAACTGTGAGTCCATTTACATCAAATTCTAGAAAATGCAATCTAATCAATAGTGACAGAAAGAAGGTAAATATTTGGAAAGGAGTGGAAATAGTGATGAATTACAAAGAAGTACAAGGAAACTTTGAGGGGCAAATATGTATGTAGTACGTGGATGTCAGAAGTGACCAAATTACCCGTTTGAAAGAGGTGCAGTTTGTTTTACTTTGGTCATATCTCAAAAAGTGGTGAAGTGTTCCTCAACTGATACAAATTCTGCTAACAAATCAATCTCTTAACTTCTTTGGGGGGTGATGAAGCATTTGATATTTTTTACTTTTCTTCTTCTTTTCCTGGAATGTACTTCTTGTAATTTTCATCACTCAGTAACTAAAAAATTCCATATATGTGATTAAACTCCTTATTTTAGGCTTTATATTCTAGTTCTGCTCCTTTGTTATCAACAGTTTTCTGATATTATTTGTAATACTTCTCATCCCAATAGACATGTGTGTTTCTTTGGCTCCTGCATTAGTGTTTACAGCCTGTTCTGTTAAATCACAGCTTCTTCAATCATGCCTTCCTCCAGTCATCTTTCAGTGATGTGAATTATATGAAAAATAATTTTGCAGACAAGGTGGTATATTTTCCCAGCATTGAGAAGTCTGAAAATGTCCTTTTTCCCCATATATTAATTATTAGTTGAAAGGGGAAGGAAAAGGAAAATACATGTAAATATCTACTATTTTTAAAAGATTTAAAAAACCCCACTATCTCACTTATTTCTTATATCAACCCTGTGATATAGTATTACCTCTATTTTACAATGAAAAATTGTTAATGCTTGGAAAGATGAAGTATTTTGCTCATTTATGTAGTAAATGAAAGAACAAGGGATATGATTTTAACCCTGATAGTCGTGTTTCAAAGTCCCTCCTCTTTCCTCTACATCACACTTCACCATGATATGTTTTCATATACAGGGGAATCAGCTAGTTGGTCCTTGGTTTCCTCAGGTTCCCTCAGCATCAGACAGGAATGTCTATCCTGCTAACTCAGGAACACTCACAGATCTTCACCAAAGCAGGCAATCTGTTAGCAGACACTGAACTAGATGCTGGAATAATAGCTTTCATTCCTTGAACATCTACAGTGCAAGGCATGATGCCAAGTGCTTTACTATTTAAGTACATAATTTCTATTTTATAGATGAAAAAACTAAGGCAGCCTACTGTCATATAGCTGGTAAGAGGTGGAGTGAGGATTAGCTGGCATGCCTCTGCAACTCCAAAGTCCATGCATGCCTTAATCATCACATATCTCTGCCTTCAGAAAGTCAGTAGCTAGTGTCCTCGGGCACACCAATGCCTTCCTAATCCAATTCTTCTATTATTCTCTGTTGTGTTGGTTTATAAAATTTGATTGAATCTATACGTTGGCTCTCTGATTAGCTCTTTTTTTCTTGTTTAAAAAATTTTATTGACTTTATTGGGGTGACATTGGTTAATAAAATTGTGTAGGCTTCAGGTGCACGATTCTGCAATACATCATCTGCATACGGTATTGTGTGTTCACCACACCAAGTCATCTGATTAGCTCGTAATTTCTCCTGTTGAGATTGGAACTTCACTGAATTTCAGCTCATTTTGTGGGATGTCATGTCTGACCTTCCTCAAACATCCCAGCCATGGCATCAGCACCCTTAGAACACTCCAACTTCTGACTGACATCGAATAACATAAGGAGATCCTAGAGCAAGGAGAAAGCAGTAACAGGGCTGAAGAGCTTCTAATATTTATTGTCTTTCCCTTACTAACTCTGAGCCATTTTCCTCTTGCTGAGTCATTTCCATGAACATGAGAGGAAAGAGGCTTTGCTGTATGAATGTAACCCATTACTTGAGAGTGTGAATTCTGACAGCATGTTTGTAATAACAAAAGTTTATTGCAGGGAAACAGTCAGGATGACCTGTGGAGTAAGAGTTAGTTGTATCTACTTCTCTGGTTGGTATGTCTGAAGACATATCCATGAGCTCTAAAATAGAAGTGGACACATTTCTATCTTATTTTATATTATTTTCTATCTCATCTTTTATATTTTATGTGTTTGTTAAATTTAATTTTTCTCTAACTCAAGGTTATCAGCTGCTGATGCTTAAACAAACACATCTTATTACATCATACATTATTTCTATATATGTGCACCAGTGTTGGTGAAATCTGTTGATCATTAAGTATCCATCTTTACTGAGGAGTAGTTGTTTTACTACCCAGGGTAGATTGGGAAATTCCTCAACTTTGTAATACGACAATTTATAGAAGCCTTCATTTAGAACTTTTCTGCAAGCTGTTATTAAGCTTCATCAATTAAATGAGTAGGGAAAATGACAAGTGGAGGATATCAGGAATGTCCATGAAAGTGAAAAGTCCTTTATCTTTCAATCAACAATTGTTGATTAATATTTAGTATTGTTTTAGTTGGTTTATGAATTCAGACTATTTTATGTGATATTTACCATCATGCTCTATCCTTAACATTTATCCTTCAGAAGGAAGCAGGACATTTACGAAGCACTGTTCCAGGTGAATTATGTCATGCATTTCAGTTACTTCTCAGTACTTAGTCACACCACAAATTTTCATAATCTCAAGTAATAGTCATAAATCTTAAGATTTTAAAAATGATTTTTCTTAAATATTTTTATTCACTTTTTCCATTGTGCCTACATAAATAATTAACATCAAGACACCTCTTTATTTTATATATGCCATTTTCCAATCTATTATGCATAATTAGCCAGGAAGAAGATGATGTGACACTAGGTAAATAGTCAGATCACTGTTTATTTTATTTAAAAAGTGACATTTTGGATGGATGAGCCAATGTTCTACAAGTTTCCCCATTGTAACATGGAGTTAAACAATTGAAGATCTGAATATCAGATAGACACACCATTCTTCTAGATTGCGCTTCTATTTTCACTGTATATACTTCTACATAGCATTCATGACACTAAGATTTATTGACTTTTTTGGACTAATTTTCTAGAATGTGAATTCCTTAAAATTCTCAAGTCTTTGGATAACTACTTTATCCCCAAAGCCTAACTCAATAAGTATTTACTCAATGAATCACTTTAAAAGTACTCTTCTTACTAGGAAAATAGTTATAAATATTTAAACAATACCTTATTGCTAGCTTTGAAAGTAATTTCTCAACAGATTTAGTGAATGTGACAAGATTGTTGAATAAATTATGCTATTCAACTTTAATTTTCCCATCCCTGTTTCTCTGTTTTCTCTTTGGAAGTTTGTGCACTGATTTGACATGCCCTTCTAAAACATTAACCATTTTGTTAATATTTGTAAGAAAAAATTTTAGAGCATGGTTAAAATTTGAATCATAAAACACATGAAGCATGTATTTTATCTAAGTACCTAGCCTATGAATAATGACTTTCCTATAATATATTTGTGTCAGTCCTTATGTTTGGAAATTTAATCAAATTATTTATTTCCTCTGTATATTAATTAGTTTGCCGTTAAAACTATAACCAATTACCACAAACTTAGTGACTTCAATCTACACAAATTTATTCTCATATGCTTCTGCAGGTCAATGATCCAAAGTCAGTTTCACTGGGCTACAGCCAGTGTGTCACAAGGCTGATTCCTTCTGGTGTTTCCAGGAGAGATTCCATTCCCTACCTCTTCCAGCTTCTACAGCCTGCATTTCTTGGCTCCTGTCCTCCTTCCTTCAAAGCCAGCATCTTGCTCCCATCACCTCATTGTCTTTTTCTGCAGCCAAATCTCCCTCTACCTTCTTGTATAAGAAAACTTGTGATTACATTTACAGCTTGCTCAGATAATACAGGATAATGTCCCTATCCCAAGGTCCTTAATTTACCACTCCTCTGGGAGAGCCAGGCCAGAGGCATAAGTGAGAAAGGAGGCCCGGAGCACCCCAAGAACAAGGTCAGTCACTCGATGCGGCCTCTCACTGTCAACAATAGCAGTGTATTTTTGTATGCTTGGGGATCATGATGGATGAAACAAACAAGATTAAATCAAGTACAAGAGAAATGATGCAATCAAGAGACATGGGAAACAGATGTATGAAGCTGCTTCTGGTGTGACACAACATACTGTTTTATGACAAACATTTTTTTTGTGATTGGAGTGCTGTGCTGGAAAATCAACCTCACAAGAACTAAACTAGGAGCCATAAAGCTCTTAGGAAATGCACAAAGGCATTTGAAATTTCACTGAACATTTTATATCAATCAAAGTTTCCCCTAATTGTCTGCCAGCTTTCCAAGGAAAAGACTGAAAGTTCTAATTAAAAAATTTAGCCACATTTTAATATCAAAGTGCCCTTCATTAGAGTATTGTAACTCAGCAGTTGTAAGGTTAGAATGGAGTATAATGTTCACTTATAGCTCTACAGATGTGATATTCTGGTTCTGTGCAATAAATAAATAAATAAATAAATAAATAAATAAATAAATTTTAAGAAGACCCTTGATTTAATCACAGCTGAAAAGTCTTTTTTGCCCTGTAAGGTAACATTCACAGGTTCCAGGCATTAGGAACTAGACATTTTGAGGGGCTATTATCCAGCCTACCTTATACTTCACTATTAATTAAATTTCTGTACTGAATATGTAGTGCTCTTCTAATAAAAATGTTCTAAAGTAAGTACTATAAAACATTTATTTTCATTGATGTGATTCACTACTTTGTAATGTAGAGAATTAAAACATTTTAATGAAAACATGCTAACTTATATTTCCACAGAAAATACAAATTTTTATCAAGTTGTAATCTCCAAAATATGCTGAATCTGTTTCTTAGTAGTGGTATTATTAAAGATTGTGAAAGCTCAAAGGGTTGGTGAGGCAGTCATTTTGGTTAGTGTGTTCTTCACACCCCAGAAAACAGCAACTAAAATTCGTATTATTTATTTTATTCTTCTGACACTTCTCCCCTTCTGTTATCCTTTTTATTCAGGGAAAATGAAAATATTAAAACCAAAAACCATATGTTTCCTCAATTTTACATTCCCATTTGGAGATTCATTGTTCTTAATATGCCACACCCTCTAAAGTGACCATCTGTGTCTTTTGTAGGCTGCCTTTGAGCCTCCGAAGAGCTCTGTCCACTCTCTTCTGCGCCGATAGTACTTTGTTAGCCCTCAGAACACACGTCAGGCATCAGTATCCCGGGGAAGCATTGCTAGCCCCTCCCACTTGACCTCAACAGATCCATCCCTGTACTTATCATACCATTCATCATCCTAAATCACAACTTTATTTTATTGGTCTCTCCTTTCCTCTAGGTTATGAGCTCCATAGGGTGGGGACTGTGCCTTTCAGATCATGATACATGACATTCTGCCCAGCTCAGGGCAGGTGTTCAGTAAATGTGTGAATAAATAAAGGCTCATTTAATAATTGTGTGCTTGTTGAATAAAGTTTTATTTATCAATGAGTTTACTAATTTCATTGACTTTTCTAACATTGCAACTTTTGACACGTGCACATTTGGTGCAAAGTACAGCAAGAAAATGGAAGTTGCTCATTTATCAGTGTTGATATTATAAAAACATAAATATGTAAAATATTTTGTGCATTTTGGGGGTGGGATCATATGGATTAAATCATACATTGCCACATGAATTTGTGGTTTTGGCCCAAAAGAAAGTCAAGTTAGAACAAACAGTGTCAGTAAATCATTTAGGTTCTACCTAAGCACTCTGACAAGGAAACTATTTGACATAAGGGTATCACAGTTACATCTGTTATTACATATATGTAAATAAACTTTTACTTCCAGTTGAAGCAGTTATTATTTAATACTTTGGCAGCTGAACCCATAAATATTCTTTTTAAATGATTCTTGTAGAATCTCAGATTATTGAGACTATGAAGGACTATAGAAATAATTGATTTTACTGTGTTAATTTTAAAATGAGAACTCATATGCCTGTAGAGATATTGATTTGCCCCAAATCATAGAGTTACACCTGGGACTAGACTCCAATCCATCTGTCAAATTAGGCTATTGCTATCTCTACTACACCACAATAAAGTAACTTAAACATAGTCTTCAAAAGTTATTTGGTCATCCAAAATTCTAATCCACATACATAATTTGCATTTTCCTCCACCTCGTGGTAAGAAGCAGTGAAAAGATTGAGATCACACAACTTGAGTATCATGATGGAGGTTCTCTGTTGTCCCCATAGAATTCACTTTAGCTACCTGAGGCAGAAAGGGAGGAAGTCCTCAAAACATTGCAGAATGGCACCTATAAGGCAACTGCTGTTCCTGCCATGGATAGAGGACTGCAGAATCAGGAAGCTAGCTTTACCCTGAACAGGAAATTGCTGAATTACAAAAACACTCAGGAAATCAGAAAGTTACAACCAAGACTGCTGGCTACAAAAATCCTGATACTTCTGTCACAAACTGGTGTCCCCCAAATGGATGCCCCATTCCATCTCTCTGTTCATGCAACTTCAATCTCAGTGGAAGTCTCATATAAGTGCATCAGAGCAGCAGTATCTAAATCATATGCAGTTCCCTGGGAATCCCTCCTTCTTTTAACACAAGAAGGAGGCCCACAAGAATGAGGCCCACTAGAAGGGGTTAGGATGACTGGTAAATGAGCCAGTCCTCAGTATACATTACACTAGTTTTAATATTGAATGTTCATGGGACAAATTTAACGTCTCTAAGCCCCGAGTAAGACAATGGATACAAAAGCAGTTTGTTGTAAAGAGATGCAAAATGTCGGTTATTTAGTATATTCTTCATGCCATTTGTCCCTGCTACTCCTACTTCTGTTCAGCCTATGTGGTATGCTAGTGCAATGCAACACAACTATCTTACTAGAATATTACCCTTTTATTCAATCCCTGAATATATCTGCCCATGAAAATAGAACCAAAGGGAATGGGGGAACATGATATCTTTAGCTTGGACTTATTTCCATGGCTAAGTTTAGAAAAGTGTTTTAATGAGTCTTCTTGTTAGCAGGCTATAGCTTAATGCCATTTGGCTCTCCCTGGAGACTCTTCTAAAATTATTCCTGATTTTGAGACTTATTTTACTTTAAAGTAAGCTGGCATGCTCTGAGTCTTCAGCTGGTTCATTAATTGCCTAGTGAGGAATAAGTGACCTTAGAAAACTCACTGGTGCCCTGTGCCAAATATGTGGCCTATTAAAAACACTTTAAAACCACATTGAGAATCTAATTTTCTGGCATGAGAAAACTGACCCTCCATTTAGACACCATTTTCCAGTGGTCTGTGTTATTTTATACCCTCTCTGATAGTTTATGTTGATCTAAATTTGCTGCCTTTTTTCTTTTACCTGTCTTCCACCCCTTTTCATAATCTTTGCCATGACGCGCCCCCCCCCACCCAATTGTTTCTATTTCCAGGGCTATATAAATAAAAATGTAAAGTACATTTCTACATATGCTCTTTAAGTTATCTTGGGTAATGAGCCATCACAATTGTGGGTGAGAAAGATGATCACTGATTCATTTTGTGGGGAAAACATGACACAAATTAATTTTCATTATTGGCAGGTATTCATACTTACACATCCCTGTGCCTGAAATAATATTTCTTGCCATCTGAAAAATGAATTCAACATTATAATTTGTAAACATTGCTTATAAGGATTATAAAACCTTCTGGAAAATGTAGGCTATCTCAACTGTCACTGCACAGTGAGATAATCTGAACTCTTTCTCATGGTGCTCAGGTCCTTGGGCAGCCTCCCTGGACTCCCCACTTCTCTTTGTAGAAAACGAGATGAATTTTGTTTCTAACGTCCTAACATTCTATGAATCCATTAATGTTTAGCTACTCAGTTACAAGTGATGACTCTTTCCTCTCCCTCATTGATCTATCCCTAAATAAGAGTATTAGGGGATAGGACTAAAAAAAAAAGACTAAATTCTCTCTCTGCATGAATAGATTTTAAGATTAAAAAAGAATAGGCCCTGAAGGGTTGTCTTTCTTCACCTGATCAGAGCTAAAGGAGGACATGGCTCTTAGGAGGTAAGAGTGGAATTATTTGGGGGCCTTACATTTCCTTGAAGGAACTAACAGGACATATGACACCACAACCATGTCTGTCAACAGGAAAGTTTTCATGTCTTCCTTCAGGCTGGTTGCTCTTCGTGAGCAGTTACATATTCAAATGAATCTGTCAGGGACAAGAGTGTGGTGCTTGAGTTCCTGCTCGGCCCGATGACATTGATTTGTGAGCATAATGCTCGGCTGCGGGATGTGTGACAGATAAATTTTATCAAAATTAAAGCACAATTAAACATTTCATCTTCCTAATTACTGGCTGTAGATTCAGCCTGATGACCATGTGCTGTAAGAAATCAGCGACCATTACACATTTTAATGGAGCACAGCTGTCTTACAGCTTGGTAATATTTGCACAGTGCCACAGAACTGTAATTTATGATAAAAAGAAAAAATGGGTATTGGCGCTTTTTTGCCAAAATAGATTAAGGATTCATATACTTTAATGAGATTTGGACCTAGTCTTGGATTATCGTTATAAATGATTTATGTGCATGTTGGTGGACTCCTGTAGTTCAGAGTTGATTTGTGTTTTGGCCTACCAATATGTAATTCCATATCTATTCTTGAGCCAATATCTATCACTTTCTCCCTCTTTTTTCCATCTTTTGCATCTTCCATTTCTTTTGCCTTTCACAAAGGACAGATGGGAAGGTAGACAAAGCAAAAAGGCAGTGGCAGGAAGGACCTTGTTGAAAACAACTGTAGCTTCTTTATTTTTTAAATTAAACTTATTGGAGTGACATTGGTATATAGAGTCATATCAGTTCCAGGTGTAGATTTCTATGATACATGATCTATATATTGTGTTGTGTGCCTACCTCCCAAAGTCCAGTCATCTTCTGTTCTCCTTTACCTTTTGGGGAGCAAGATTAGGGAAGGGTGGAGGTGTGTGGCAGCTCATGGACCTCTTTTTACCAGTCTTGCCTTAGGTGCAGTCATGCAAATCCATGTCCACTAGGGCAGAGAAGCCGATGGGCCCACAGGACTGAGCCTGAATGGAGAATTGGCCTTTGCTCTTCTGAGAAGAGGGTCACTGACAATTAAACTTCCCTCCTCTGTTTCTTCACTTGTAAAAGGAAGGGAAACTCATATCCCTCTCCCTTACTGGGATTCATCCTCATCATAAGAGGATGATGATCAATTACTTATGATTATAAAAAGCCCTGTGGCAGAGCTACATCTCCTTACCATGGCTGCTGCAAACACTCCCAGGCTATGACTTTGGCATTACTTTCTTGCTAACTACTGTTGGTATATTTTTCTTTATCACCATTTTCACTGGAAAAACACTTGAAAGTACGTGTTTGTGAATAAATTGCTCTCAAAAAATTGGTCACCAGGAGGGTCATGAGTAGTCAAAAACTGTACATGGAAATTGTATGTAAACTGTTTGTTCCAGGTGCATAGTTGTTGTTAATAAATTGGAGATTATATGTAAATTGTTGTATCTGATTAGTACTTAGGATGATGATGATGACATTTGTCCAGGCAAGTTGATGCCATAATTTGCAATCCTCTTTATATGCACAGAATGCATATATGTTCAGAAATATTTCCTTTTAGAAAGCACACTGTGGATGAGAGAAAAAGGCGAGATACCAGAATCTAGACAAATCTGCTCAGTTTAGGTGTTAACTTGCCTACTGAAAACAGAGAACATATCCTAATGAATTCAGAAGGCCTAAATATATATATGTAACAGGGAAAGAAGCGCTCATCTTTTTATCATCCCGATCTTCTCCAGGCTTGATTTATTTCGGCACTCATATGCTGGAATGTTTCATACTGTACCAGGTTGCATATGCTTGCACACTAATTCTCAATTGCCGTATGCAGTTTGTGACAACCATCTGCTTCGACCTCCCTTTGAGTTCTTTCTCCCACTCAGCCCAGCTGAAGTAAAAATATGGACAGAAACAACTTCTGCAGGGAAATGAAAAAAGTTAACGAGAGAGTTAAAGTTATATTGTGTATCTGCCTTTCGCATGGATGTGCTCCTGCAACTTATGCTCCACTTATCAAATATTTCTGAAGTGCAAAGCCTGACACTTAGCAGAAGCTGTAAAAAATGCCATGTTTCCTCTGACAGTCTTGGCTTGGGAGGCAAGGTAATAATAAAATATGTACATCTAGTGCACATGCTGGCGCTAGAGCCCACTAGTACCGCTCCAGCAACCTAGACTTACTGTACGTAGCACCTTGTCACAAACCAGAAGGTGAGGAGGTTGGGGGGGAGAAGGAAGAGAGAGGCGAGCATATTTGAAAATGAACAAAAATCAACAATGTATTTTGGAACTGGACTTGAAAAGGAGGGTCGACATATATTTCGTAAAACTTACTGAATTAGAATATAACAGAAAGAACCTCTATAACTATGGAGCTCAGATCCCAGATCTTTTCGCATGGAGCATGAAAAATGGAAACAAGGAAAGGTGTCTGGCAATTTTAAAAACAGACATTAAGGTGGTGTATCTGTGTCAGAGAGAGAGAGAGATTTACAAAAAAAAAGAGTGATCGAGTCAGTGGAAAACATACCACTATTAGTGAGAGTGGTTGTATTCGTTGTACTTCCTCAGGTCAAAGGCACCACCAACTGTATCAAACCTGACCTCATGAATGCTAAAATGTGAGCAAATTATATCTTAAAATCAGTGAGAAGTTGTCTCTTTCTATCTCTATCTCCTCCAAAGTTAATCAAAGTACGGCATGCAGATCTTTTATACCATGACCACGTGTCTAACTATGAGAACAAAAGAAAAATTACCTTGGGATTACCTTGGGATTATAGGTGGATGGTGTGGGAAATTTCTGGGAGAAGAAGGATGAAAATGGGCAAATGAAAAAAAAACTGGATGATAGGGAGAAGAGGCAAAGAGCAAAGGGAAGTAATACTGCTACACAAACACTCGGAGACAGCAGTCGTAGTCTGCGTCTCCCAGAACTATTAATATTTGTACAGGAAAAGCACAAAGTGAGAACATGAAATGGAAAAAGAAAGATAAATGTCCTGAATATAGCACTGATGAGTTTCAGATGGAATGCAGTATAAAGCCTGGTGAATCATTCCTAAAACGGGCAAAAGACAAGTTCATTGTGTTCTCTTGGAGTGCGCCGCCAGATTCTGTCTAATTATAATCGATCAGTTTTAAAAGCCAAGAGCCATACTGATATTCTTAGTTGCATTTTACCTTTTCCTTTAAACTTAAGTGGTTTATCAGAAGAATTTCAGTATAAATATATCAGAATCAGATTATATGGGGGAGATATATTACCTATTGAGAAAAGTTAAACATTTTTTAAAGAAACCCAAAAGTAATAGTTAACAATCAATTATGTAATGTAATGCTCTAGACATAGGCCTTAGAATTAGACTGAGTTAAAATTCAACTAGAGTTCTGACTCCGCCATTCATTAGCTTAGGAACTTAAGCCTCTTGTTCTCTGTTTGTAAAAGGACTGAACAAGAGCACTTATTGTTGTTAGGATAAAGTGAGAGAGTATATGAAAGTCACCTAGCACACTGCTTAGTACATAACAAATGCTCAGGAAATAATAGTTACTCCTATTACTATCAAACGTCTATAGAGAACAAATAGAAAGAGCTTCATGTGGCAATGGCAGGGAAGTGCTGAGAAGTGACCAAGGACAGTTTGTGGGATGGCACACTGAGTTCTTTCATGGGCTGGTGGGGATGTGAGATGTTAAATTTGGTTATTCCAGGAAATGTGATCTTTTTTCATCATGTGATGGTGAAACTTAAATATCAGGATTATACATGCCACTGATTCTTCTGAAGATACTCTATAAAATCATAGCACATGGGTTCATTCCTGATAATATAATTACTTTTCTACCAAACTGAGCTGGTTTATCTCATGAAAGCTAAGCTTTGCTGCCTTTAGTTGATTAATGCTTAGATCAGTTGGAAAGATGTGTGTGGCTAATGTGCGTATACACACACACACACACACACACACACCTGCATACGGTACATATATTTTATAATATTTTAAAAACACTTTTCTAATTTGGATTTTCAAAAGCAGTCTATGTTTTGTTTTTCTCAGCCTCCTCCAGAAATTGAAAGACTTGATTGCCTTTGCCGTCATTTTCATTTTCAGCTAACTGGTTTCTATTTGAATTTGTTTTACACAGCAAAATTTCTAGATGCCAGATGCCTAAAACATATAGGTTAAAAGCATGTCAATTTTAGTATAAGACTATCATTTTACAGTTTAGTGACTCTATTTACAAATTCAATAGTAACAAGCCTGTTGACGGTTGATACAAGCACAGTAAAATTATTATTCTTAAGCAATAATCCAGTACAAAGATATTTTTTAGAACCTCTGTACCTATCAGTCACTGACAGGAGCCCAGTCCCTGACAGCAGAGTTGATGAAAGTTTGAAGCAGAGGAAGAGGAGCTGTAGCTTGAGGCTCTTGCTAATGACTGCAGAATCCTCCCTCTGTAGCCAAGGCTGGCAAAGTCCACAAGAAACAGCAGGGCTTAAATAGCTCACTGCTAGCCCTAGCAGGGTTCTTGTCAGTCAAATACATTCACTGCATACCTATTGTGTGCAGACTGTGTGGTTTCACTTGCCAATTTAGCACCGAGAGGTTGGTTTAGCTCTTTTTATCTTTATGACCTGCAGACTGGTAACAGCATTTCTAGCAGTGTGTTCATTTTAAGAATAATTTATTCCAATAAAACAAGGTGGATGTTCCCTAGATAATGCCACCATATGCCCTGAATTTTCTGGGATAATCCTGATTTCATGTAATTTTATTTTCATTCCAATAAACACAGTTAGTGAAATACATAATGAAATGTAATTTCAATTTTTATATTATTTTGAGATTTCATATAATAAATTGGCATATCAGAAAAATATTTTTCTAACTCATGTTTATGAATTTCTAGTTTGGAAAATGTGGTTACTGGGGAGGCCACTGATGCTTCTTATAAAGGGATGTTATTTTTACTTAACATAAAAGCCACGCTATTTCAGGAAGGCATGCCAGCTTCTACGTCCACCTGTAACTTCACTGACCTCATAGCCTCTCGATCTCCTCATTGAGGGCCACTGAGGGCTATATTCCAATACAGTCCTGGATCTTGTAATTGTCAGGAATCTTTAAGTTTCAAGTAACAGCGACCCCAGTTCAAACTGGCATAAACAGCAGAGGAAATTGATTAGGTCACATACTTGAAAAGGCAAATCCAGGGTGGCTGTAATGGAGGTTTAACTTGGAAACCTGAACGGTATTGCTGATGACTGATTAAATCTCAGTTTGTCGGTGCTCCACGTTGACCTCATTCCCAGCCTCCACAGAGTGGTGGTGAGCCCTCACTGCCCTCACCGTCTCAGAATGGACCAGCTCAGCTGCTCTAGACCTGAGATCTTCTCACCTCATTAGTAAGGGAAAAAATGGTTTCTTTTGATAACCTCCATTGAAAAGAGACACTGTTTATTCCCAGAGACCCCAGCAAACATTCCCTCTGCTTCATTTGCTCTGTTTAGGTTCTGGCCTGTTCTCAACCCATTACTTGGCTAGAGGGATGGGGTTCACCAGTAGATTTAAGCCAATCAGGTTACATTTTATATTTGTAGGTGAATTCAATTGTATTATGTCATGCCATGTGATTAAAAATGTTTCCTCCAAAGCAAAATTTGAGCTCTTATTACCAGGAGAGGTGAGGGGTCCTGGAAAGAATAAAACAACAAATGTTCACTGTTAAGTCTCCATACTTGTGTATACCTTTAAAACATAATTTCTTAGAATAAAAAACCCCCTGCAATGTAAAAATCATCAAATCATGTTATCTGTAGTGCTGAGTGGTCAGCCAGATGCACATGCCAGCTGAAATTTTCTTTCTCAAAGACCAAGCACATAGCTCATAAGATTAATTTTATACCTGAGCCAAAGTGCTACACAGAGATCTGTACACATAAGTGGTCAAAATTATAAATGTTAAATCAGGAAATTCCAAGCAGGCAGAACAAAGAAGTATAAGAATATCAATATTTCTTTTAAAGAGCATGGGAATTATGAGGATTCCAGAGGTCCCAAGATTACTGGACAGAGAGAAACATTCTAGAATTATGGATTTAAGATGGTATAAATCCTTATTATGGTATCTTTTATATTTGTCTCATTATGAGTACAACCTGAGGGAGCTTGTTTCAAACACTGATGCTGGGGTTCCACCCTGTAGGAGACGGTTCTGCATGGCATGGGCCCAGCTCCTACTTGGAGATGCACAGCACCCACGCCCATGGATAGGTTGTCATGTGGGGAATCAGGCCTGCAATGTGCCTAGGCTGCTATGAGTCTTGCTTTTTGCTAAAACTCCCTCACCCTGAATTAAGGACATTTACTGCAAAGTAACTTCCTAAAATCCATGCTAAACCTTCCAAGGATGAGTGTAACCCGTTCAACCACTTTTGCCTTTTTATTTGCAAATACCCCTCTTCTGTGATGTGATTAGCAGTATTGGCTCCTTTGTTTTCTGTAAAAGGTAACCACCTAAAGTGAACTTGTGCATAGTAAATGAGGACCATCATGTAATGGGTGGAGAAATCCGATAAAGACCTGTCAGGACGGAGGCCTCAGCTTTTGTTCTCCTTGAGAGAAAAGCCATGCTGTCCTTTTTCATCCACCAGACTCGGTAATCCATGTGAATGTCTCATTTCATCCATAATGATTCAGACACTGCGGGCCGGTGTCTGCATCACCACCCCAAACCTTCTGAATCAATATCTCCATGGGAAGAGTCTGATCATCTATAATTTCAAAAACAGGCAAATTAGAAAAACATTGACTTACTCTCCACCTCCCACTTATCTGCTGTACAAGTCACATGAATTTATGCAGAACTGGAAAGGGGTCATTTGGAATTGTCTCCATTTATTTATTCAACAAATATTTATTTTATATTTATTCTGTTCTAGTCATGATGCTTCTGGGCAATAGAGATACAGAGAATAACTTCTGGTTTCATGGAATTTACGGTGTTGTAGGGAACATATTAAATAAATAAGAAATATACAGATATATGATTATAACTGTGATACTTATCACAAAAAAGAAGTATAGGTTGCTAAAGTCATGATTAGGAGACCGAGCATCATGGCGATATCCTTTATCTTTTATCCATTGGTCTGTCCAAGCATGTGATACACCTGGATCTCTAATAGTAGAAGATGGATATTAGGATAGGTGCAGGATGGACCATACTCCATTGCAGCATGACTGGAGAAGTAAACTAGCCCAGACAGTGTAAATTTAAGAACATCACAGAAAGAGATCTTGGAATAACGATTTCATCACTAGTGTTATTTCTTTATATAACTCCCTAATTAATGCTTATTTAAATTGACAGCTAAAGCTATTTTGTGGTTTCAAAGACCATGTTCCTAGAACCAAATAATTGGTGATTTTACTATCTTTGGCATTTGCAATGGCAAAGTCAAGCTTGTGTACGTAAATAGGAATGTTGGTGCTATATGTTGTAAACAGGCTTTGCACACCACCGCTGTTTAGTCAAGTAGATTAAATTTTCCTTTATTGTCTTTCTTTTTTTCTTAAACTTTTAAAAAAGATTTCTATTTATTTATTTTTTAAAGAGGGGAAGGGAGGGAGAAAGAAAGGGAGAGAAACATCAACGTGTGGTTCATTGCCTCTTGTGCACCCTCAAATGGGGACCTGGTCCACAACCCGGGCACGTGCCGTGATTTGAACTGGCTACCTTTTGGTTCACAGGCTGGCACTCAATCCACTGAGCCACACCAGCCAGGGTTCTTTGTTATCTTTTCATATAACATTTGAATATCACATCAAATCAAAGCAGGAGAACTTTTGTCACTTGCATTCACAAGAACAGATGACTTTCTATTCTATTTCTTTTCTGTTATTACTCTTTTAGTGTGATAATTTAATAGAAAGTGAAATGGTGCTATGATAGTGCTTGTTTTGTAAATGAGACAATGTTCAAATATATCACAAATGTTCATTTTAAATACCAAAGCCCTGAGGTTTATGTGTGCAAATAACAGAGTAGAAATGAATATTTTGACTTTCTGAATATATTTTCAGTCTCAAGTTGGTCTAGAAACTCAAATTCTATTAATTCTACTGGGCTGGGACTGAAATAAGGATTAGTAAAAATGTTATGTCTAAAGCAATGGACTAAAAAATCAGGTGATTCTTTTTAACATACAGATGAATATCTGCAGTGTTTTCATTTCATGTCGATCATCCAGTGCAAAAAATTCTCATCTCACTAACATCTAGGATTTTAAGATTGTGTTATTCTTGCTTCATATCAACTTCTTGTTTTCCTTTGAAACAGTTTATTATGTAATATGACATATTGTTTAACTCAGACAGGGTTTTTGTGTTTTTTTTTGAAAACTATCAAATCTATAAGATGCTGCTTGGAGACTGAATTACATTGATAAATATTGCCATGATTTCTTGGCATTTTTTTAAAAAAGGTTTATTTGTTTATTTTTAGAAAGAGGGGAAGGGAGGGAGAAAGAGAAGGAGAGAAACAGCATTGATGTGACCTGTTTCCCCCACCAAGGACCTGGCCTGCAACCCAGGCATGTGTCCTGACAGGGAATCGAACTGGTGACCCTTCAGTTTGCAGGCTGATGCTTGAGCCACACGAGCCAGGGCTCTTGGCATCTTAAAACGATAACTCAACATCTCTGATTATTATAAAATACTTGTTACTAGGTTGAATTTGTGTTTTTGGAGTAGGGTCTCAATGATCATTAGGTCAACTCTTCTTTACCCACAGCTGTTTGCCTGTTTTTCATAAGTGCATTTTGAGTTTTGCTTACTAGAAAGTGAAACATCTTCAGCAAAATTAAAATTCATTCAACAAATTGATGGTTTCATAGCATAGGTGTTTGGAGATACTGAGACTGCTATAGTTTTTGTTGTTGCTGTTTGATTGATTTTTTTTTTTTTGCTTTTCTTTTAGATGTTTTGTAACACAAAAATAGAGCCATAAAAAGCACTATATAACATAGATAGAGGTGACTATAATTAGTGTACTTATTTGGCAATCATTTAACAATCTTTTGTCTAAGTAATAGCTGGCTTAGAGGCTAAATATCAACATAATAAGATGTAACTTTTAGAAGAAAAACCTTTGAGAGAGACAAAGACAAAGGCAAATGCAGAAAAACAAAAATAGAACGATTGTCCAATTATAAATACTGGGTATTTTGGGGGGTTCAGATTGTGTGCTGTTTGCCTGACAGGAGAGGATAGGCAATGAGCAAAAGAAGACAGGTGTGAGAGGAAGAGACAGGGCTGTGATAACGTCATTCGAATTCCTAGATCCAGTCCTGCTATATGCAACTGCAGACTTTCCAAATTTATAAACCAGTAACTTCTACCTTAAAATTTAAGTTATATTGTGTTTGGTTTCTATCACTTGAAATAAAAAATTCCAACTAATATATCAGATATTGAAAACACACCAATGATGTGAAGTTCCATTGCGGTTATGAGAAAATGAAAATATAATACAATGTGACTGTATGTTCATGATGTTTACTAGCAACATTATAAAGGTTGATAAAATAATATTTTCTCATACATTTAAAGCTAGAGAGTTATAAAGTGGGTTAAAACGAGTAACCCTTTTCCCAAAGGGAAAATAACAAACTAAAAGTTTTATGCTTTTTATTTAAAAATTACTTTGTAATTTCATGGTATAGAAGACTGCCACCTGATATTCTGCAAATCCTTTTTATAAGAAAAAGATAGATGAACAGAATTCATTTTAGGATATATTATGGATACTTAGCAGTATTTAATATAGTCAACTTGATGTGCTAAACCATCTGCCTCTTTACTACAGATGACCCTAAATTCAGCAAATTTTGTTTTCTAACGCATGGAACTATATATTATGTACCTGAGGATGTTCTTATAAAAAACAGAAATTAAAAACTTTGAGCACTTCAACTATCCATTAAGCTTTTGACAAATTTCAGATAAGAGACTTTGTAGAAAAATGACATTTTAATGATTCTTAAGCAAGAAAATGACAACTTGATATGCAAGAATCCCTGGAAACTTTTTAGGGCACAGTTTCTTCTTGTTTATTATTTATTGCATGCATGGGGCAAATGCATTCATTTCCATTCCGCGTTTGTTTTCTGACATCTGTGTCATTGAACGAAAATTTGTACTTGTACTTTATTTAAATGCTTACTATAAAAAAGACATCCTTACTGCTTTGTAACTTAATTGGTAAAATGGACTTCGTTTTCTATACTCAGCTTCCTAAACCATCCCCACCATAATGAAACAAATCATTTGGTTCATCCCCGGCACTAAATATGAGATAAAGGGTGCCCAGAAGTTTGAGATACAATAGGGAGCCTCCTGTTTATCCCAGGTTCCACTCTTGGACAGTTTATTCTCATCCAATAAACATGCTTAACTATGGTGGATGCATGTGCTCCTTGTGTTTTATCTATTTCCTTTGATTTAAACACATTTTTTCCTCTGCTCCTTATATTTCCATGTTCACATTCATTATTGGTCATGTTGCTCTCAATCATAGTTAATTTTTATTTACCAATTTTTATTTCATTTATCTGTTTATTTGCTTATTGTTTCTGCTAGCACTCAGGATAATTTTTATGATTGTGATTATTACTAAAGTACTTAGTTAAATTAGACTATGTATTGGTTATTAGAATTAAAAATAATTTGGAGAATTAGTGTAAGGCACAGGATGATAATATCTCCTTCATAAGGAATGTTATGGGTTGAACTGTATCCATCAAAATTCTACATGCTGACATTTTAACCCCCCTTCCTCAAATCGTAGACAGTACAGTTTATGTATGATTTATGAAGGAAAAAACCTCATCTCCAATCAGCAGAGCCATGCTGTGCTCTCAACGTACCAACCTCCATCCCTAAAGATGTCCACGTCCTAATCCTCAGAACCTATAAATATGTTACTGCACCAGGCCAAGGGAACCTGACAGATGTGTTTAACTTAAGGATCTTGAAATGGGGAGAGTACCCTGGTTTACCCAGTTAAACCCAAAATAATCCCAAGGGTCTTTCTATATGAAAGACAAAAGAATTAGAGTTGGAGATGAAGAAATGATGGCAGAAGCAGAAGTCGGAGAGGTGATCGCTGGCTTTGAACATGGGAGGGGGCCATGGAGCAAGGAACGTGAATGTCTTCTAGAGGATGGAAAACTCCAGGAAACAGATTCTGTCCTAGAGCCTCTGGGGCAGGCTGCCCTGCAGCCCTGCCGACACTTTGATTCCAACCCAGTGAGATCCATCTTGGACTTTTGAACTCCAGAATTGTACAATGATATTGCATTGTTTTAAGCCACTATGCTTGTGGTAACTTGTTATAGCTGTCATAGGAAACCAGTGAACATATTTAAAGAAAAGCCTTTATTTATCCACACATGGAGAAGTGTACATTCATATTTAAAATTAAAATAAAATTTTTGTAATATGTATATATTTAGAGAAATTTCCAATTTACCCAACTTTTTAATTAATTGACCAACTACAGGCTCCAGTTTCTTCAAATGAGAAGACTGCTGTTCTATGTGGTGTCCCATTTTATTCCCAGGAATTTTGTGGAGTCCATTCCCCAGCTGCATTCAAAGTTCTAGTTTTGTCTCAGGTGGAGAAAGTCATTTCACTTCTTTCTTATTTTCATTTATGAAAAATAGGGGGCTTGGATTTTTAAAACTCTAACGCTGCATGCTTTTTAAATTTTCATCAAGTAGTCTAACTTATCTTCTCTCACCTGTTTAATTTGTAGCCGAAACCCTTGGGTTTATCTGTACTTAAGCTCTGATTTAACTTGAAATTAAAGTCTGTGTGTTTCACAGCTGCCGGATGCCCCTGACCAGGGACTTATGACTGAAATGTTTGAAGAATGCTGGAGTCCAGAGACCAGGATTTCAGATCTGATTGACACTAACTAGCTGGGTGTCCTTTGACAAATCTTTTAATCTCTCTGAGGCCTAGTTTTTTCATTTATAAATTATGAAATTGGAGTCAATAATTTTTGACATCCTTTCTAAGTCTATAATTCTAGGATTCCGTGATTTTAATTCCAGGAAAATTGAGATCTAGGAAATGTTAAATTTCTCTTTGAGGTGGGAAGGGAGATAACATGGCTGGAAGGATAGCCGTACATGTTCTTGTATATTCCTATGAGTATTTTTTCTAAGGGGTTGGGAGTGTCTAAGTCCTATAATTTGTCTAATTTTCCCTTACCACATACCCCTAAAAACTGCATTTAGATACAAATTACTTAGGTGTGGGATGACTCTGTCTCAGTCACCGGTCTGGTGCATTTTGCTAGTGGGAACATAGTGGGTTCCCACTCTGTTGTGGACACGGGGATGTGTAGTACAGAGAATGTCAGCATCTCCCACATTAGGTGGAGTCACACTTGAAGGCAAATTAATTATAACATTCCATGGTACTGGGCAGAACTAAATGCAGAATATGCATGAGGGAAGAAGTGATTAACCTCAACTGTGGTAGTGACAAAGGCTTCTGAGCCTTTTTGTGCAGAGGCTTTTTGAGCAGTGAGATGTATCCTGAGGGTTCTGAAGAGCAAATTTAAATGCTGGGGAAGCATTTCAGGCAGAAAAACTAGCTTGTTCCAAATGCAGAGGTGTGAAAAGCATCGGTTTTGGGAAAAGGTAGAAATTCCATCATGTTTCAATGGAGAGCTAGTGGGATACAGGACTGGGAAAGCATATGGAACATAAGACAGAAAAAGTGACATTTTATGCCAACCTGAAGGCAATGAGGCACTGACAAAAGTTTCTACACTGTGAGATGACGTGATCAGATGTAATTTCTAGAGTGTATTTGTGAGTATTGGGAGGGTATAGACTGTATGGGTGACGCTCTGTGGAAGAAAAGAGGAGAGGAAGCTTCAAATGGTACTGAATCCTGAACTAAAGTACTGGTGTTTGGCAGACATTTCCGAAGATTCCATTGGATTTTATAAATGGGTGTTCTTTTCCAAAGCACTGTCCTCTCCCCCAGGGACAGGCTGCCAGGCCTTTGACTGAGTCTTGGTTTATTTTTCAGAGCAATGAGGAATATTTTACAATACAGAGTTTCTGACCATCACCACTGATACCACAAAAATGCCATATTGTTAAAAAGCATGTACACAGAATTTACAAGGATTCAACAGATTATAAAGTGGCTCCTTATCCTTTCTTAAGACTATGAATACATTGCAAAATCTAGGGCAGTTAAATACTGTATTTAAATTCAGATGTGATATTTACATATGTTACTTATTCTTTTTATAAAGATCTGCTCTAGTAAAATTTAACCAGCCTTTGCAAGTTTATATACTGTGTGTAGGGAAAGTGATTTAAACAAAGTTAATTGTTTTAACCTGACTAAAATTTTCAACCAACCTTCCCAGCAAAGAGATGTGTCAGAACCAGGTTTTACTACAAATGACAGAAAATCCAAATAGCACTGTCTAAAAACAATAGAAGTTTGTCTCGTGGATAAATGTATATGTTATGTAGCACAGAGCTGAGAGTAGGTAGAGCAGTCACTAGGAACTGAGGGTCCTCTATCTTATTGCTCTGCCATCCTTGGCCCACGATTTCTACCTCATGGTCCAAGATGGCTGCCAGAGCTCCAAGCATCAGTTCTTCCTTTGCCAGCAGGAAAGAGGAAAGAATGTAGAGAGTTGTACCTCTTTAAGGACTTCCAGAATTCATGCATGACATTCCTGCTTGTATATAATTATACAGAATATATTTACATGGCAGCAAGGTAGCTGAAAAAATATAATCATTATTCCAGATGGCATTATTCAGACTAGTAATTGGAAGGTCCTATAACCAAAGAAGATGAGCCAAATATATATTAAAAGATAACTAAACTAGTAGTTCCTGCTGGAAGAAGACACTTGAAATGTGTGATAAGAATTGTAGTGTCAGAAGTAATTGCTGTCATAGTCTAAATCACCATTTTTTGACCAATTTAGTAGTTGAATACAGACTGCCTAGGAGATATATCAGCTGGGAGCATAGAAACTGAATGGTTTAACCAAGCTTCTTATCTTGTCTATCTATATCTATATACCTGTATTTATAGTCTAAAACTGTCTCATATATTTTCTAAGATTTTATTTATTTATTTTTAGAGAAAGGAGAAGGGAAGGAAGGGGAAGGAGAAGGGAAGGAGAGAGGTAGAGAAACATCATGTGGCCACCTCTTGCACGCCCCCTACTGGGGACCTGGCCTGCAACCCAGGCCTTTGCCTTGACTGGGAATCGAACCAGTGACCCTTTGCTTCGTAGGCCTATGCTCAACCCACTGAGTTATACCAGCCAGGGCCATCTCATATTAAAAAAAAACAAAAAACAAAAAAAAAACATAACATGAGGAAGGCTGGTACGGCATTTGTCTCCAAAATGACCACCATCAATTTGTTCTATATACAAGTGTGGGGGGCCACACACAAAAAGCACAATTTATTTGTTAAAAATTGTGTATTTATTATTACATGTTTAAATTTCAGTCACCTTCAAATTACTCTCCATTTGATGTAACATACCTATTGAGCAGTTTTTCCACTGCTCTAAACAGTTTTTGAACTCACTGATTTCGATGCCTTTTAGGGCTTCTGCTAATTTTTATTTCACATCTTCCACAGAACATTTCCCTTTAATGACATTTTTCATCCAGGGAAACAAACAAAATAAAAGTTACTCAGGGTAAGATCGGATGAGTAGGGAGGGTGAAGTGTGGGGGTCATGCCATATTTGATCAAAAACTGCTAAACACTCAGAGCAGTGTGGGCAGGTGCCCTTGTAAATTACCCATCATGAAATGGGCAAATGTGCTGAGTCTCTAAAATGATTGACTGAAGCCAAATGCAGCCTCTCACAACAACGCCAATTGGTGCACTGATACAGATGGGTTCCTAGGACACTCGCCTAGTGGGGAAGCCTGTACAGAAGAGGCCTACCCCTCCAAAAGATAATTCCAATTTTGGGGAGGTTCCCCCTCATTTATGGAAAACTCTTAAATTATTTGTGTTCTTTGGGGAAAAGACAGATGATAGGTGGTATATGTTTTGGGGGCGAGGTAGAGTCTATTCTTCCCCTCCCTCTTGACTCTGGGCTGGCCTTAGAGACTCGCTTTTCTGATTACTGTGAAGCCTTTCAGCTTCCACGTGGGCCTTTGGAATGCTTGCTTTTGGAAGGCTCACTTGAGGGATACCAACTGCTAAGACATGTGACTGTCCCGTGATGACCATGATGTGAAAAGCCCAAGCTCTATGCCAAGGGCCTAGAAGAAGTGACCTGTGGGGAGCATGAGAAGTCATGTGCGTGAAGCAGTCATCTCAGGATCCTTCAGACCACCCACCCCAGCTGAGGCCAAGTCCTTCTCACATTCCTGAACCACAAAACTGTGAGCAAGATGAAATAAGCATCTTAAGTCCCTATGGTTTGGCATAGCAAGATTACCGAGAAAGTAGATTAAAGAAAGAATACAATACAAGGACATGTGGATGGAAAATAAGCAAGAGTTACAATAAGACTGAAGGATTCAAAATGATCTGGAAAACGATGAAGTTGAATTTCAATAAATGAGAATAGATGATAGGGAGACAAATAGATAAAATAAAAGTAGAAAAACTAAGAGAAAAGTTTGTAAGAAGAACACTCCCAAAAGGAAAACAAGAATCTCAGGAAAAGGGAGAATTCAACTAGAATTGCAAATTACCTGGTCATACTCCAGAAAAATTGTGTAAAACACAAAATAGTAAAATGTGAAACAGAAACATGGGGGGAGCACCTTACTGACATCAGCATTCCCATTCTATAAGTAGTATCTATTGATTAAGTGTACATATGGCCTAGAAGCAGGTAATTTATCATTGGAAGACACATAATTCTTGTCCTTGTGGAACTCATTAACAATTTCATTTAATTTTTGTCCTAGAATGACAACCTACTAACCCCTCCAATTATGAAGAAACAGTGAATCCTCTACTTTGTAGAGGAATAGTAACATTTCTGCATGATCAATATGAAGTCACATCCTTAAAAAAAGAAGACAAGCCCTGGCTGGTGTGGCTCAGTGGATTGAGTGCTGGCCTGCAAACCAAAAAGTCACTGGTTCGATTCCCAGTCAGGGCACGTGCCTGGGCTGTGGGCCAGGTCCCTGTAGGGAGTGCTTAAGAGATAACCACATATTGATATTTCTCTCCTTCTTTTCCTCTCTCTCTTCCCCTCTCTAAAAATAAATAAATAAATAAGATCTTTAAAAAAATTTTTTTAAAAGACAAACATATCAGGAATTTATGGAAAAGCCAGGCTTGGAAGCTAAAATCTGAGGACTTGAATAATCAAAATATAGGGCTATGCCTTCCACAAAACCTAAGTAAAGGTTTATTAGTAATTGATGATGGGGGTGCAATACTAGATACATAAAAGTTACTCAGTGAACTGGGGAAGTCTGTTATTGCCTTTATGAAAAAGAAAAAAGAGTATTAAATAAGAAATACAGGAGAGTGTCTTGCTTCATGTCTTTCTGAAAAGTCATATATAATTAGGCTCTGTTTTAAAAACCTGAGAATATTTGTCATCAAGAGTCTCACAGTAAATCTTATAGTGTATTATTAGGGAAGCAAAACCACCCCAGACATACTTGCCTTCCTTTTTTAAAAACATTAATTTGGATTTTCATACCCATATTGCAACTAATGGGGGGAAGAGATTTTTTTAAAAAAAGTGAAGATATACATCAAGAATAAAGAATAAAAGAAGGTAGAATCACTACTGTTCCTACTTATTTGTTCTTCTAGCCAGTTTTTTTTTCTTTTGCAGTGACTGTGTTTTTTCTTCACTCTAAAGTCAGTCTAATTTGTTTTATAAACTTTTTGTTCACTGTTACCTTCCCCCCTAACTCCACCCTTTGCCAATGTCCCCTTACCTGTGGCTTTTTACACTGGAGGAGACCTGCTAAGGGCTGACAACAAAAGGACTGCTAATCGCACCAATTAAGAGGTGTGAATGTCACCCGTTACCTACCAGCTTCGTTACTGAACATGTTAATTAGTAATTGTACAGGTGCAGGCTTTTAAGTTCACAAGGTTAACACCGACACACAGCTTTGTTTTGGTTGTTTGTTTAAATATTGAAAAATCATGACTAAAGGCTAGTCTATGTTGAAGAATAAACAGATGTCATTGCTGTACTTTCTCAGATGGAAAATCTTCAGATTGACTTAAATCAATGAAAGTGACCTTCCAAGAGGTGGATCTCTGTGTTCAATTTATCAAAGGGTGGGTGTTTTTAGTTCTCCTGCCCTTGTGGTGAGGAGGGAACTTGTCTTTATGTTACAGGACTATGGAATCCTACTGGAAGGTCAGTTGAACACTACACTAGACACATGTAGAGTTAATTAAATGTGGAGGAAATCTATAAGGATTTTCTGTAAGCCCCAAGTTTCTCTATATTACTCTCTTTCAGAAAGCTTTACTCATTCAGTAAATCAGTTATAGATATATGCTTGGATTTCCTCCTAAAATTTTTGACTAATATTGAGAGAATCTGTTTCAGTGTCACATACCCTAAATTTGATAGGAACCAAGAGATCACCCTTGATCAGCCTCTAATTAGGGGAGGTAACAAAAATTCCTTTTACAAAGGGGAAACTGAGGTCTAAGACATTATGTGACTTGCCCAAGGCTATTAACCAAAGATTAACCTCAATTTACAAAGATAGATTTTGTGAAGAGCAAATCTTCAATTTTTCTCTAGCAGAATGAGTAATTCCTAGGAGGAGCTAGTAATTTTTAGCTTGTCCTCAAGCCTACTGAAATATCTTTGCTCTTTCCATGCATCTGTAAGAGCAACTGTTGTTTTCAGTCATTCAGGGGGAAAGTGTGCGGTAAGGGCCTCTTCTATTTTTGTGGTAGACTCCACAACAAATAAAGAACGTCTCTCTGGCTGCTTGGAACCTAAACTGCAAGGTTTTAAAAACTGCTGTGCAATGGTAAAACTAGCTGGTTGATTTGAAATTAGCACCTAGATCACATTTGAGGGGTTTGATCTGGATCCTGGGTGACCAGTGATCCCCTTGTTCTTGCTCATGAATTGCCTCACAGACTGTCTGCCCTACAGCAAGGGGTAAGGTGGAGGTAATGAACAGCTGAATGAATGTTCAGGAGTACAGGCTGCCCTTCTCTCAGAATACAGGGGATCAATGTAACCCTTTACTCATGATTAAACAAATGAATGCACTCCAAATACTTAGCATGTGCCTTGTACCTTGTAAATGCATAAGAAATGGTCATCATTCTTAGCAGTTTACTAGCCTCTGGGGACATTTGCATCTTATATTTAATAACCATAAAAACAACTTAACATGTACATTGGACTAAAGCCTTTTTTTTTTTTGCATAATGCTGGGGAGTCTTTTCCCCTTCATTTTGCATTTAAAATCCATTTTTAGGTTCTTATTCTTTTGCAAAGACATGAACTGTTCAGTACAGTATAGAGAACTATAAAAATATATATCTTAGAATTAAAAAATCTATAATCCTACCTCTCAGAGATAATTATTATTAACACTTTGGCATGCAACTTCAAGGGTTATGTTCTAATATATATGAATATACATTTTAAAAGTTAAAATGGGAATTGATTATACAAGCTGGTTTGGAAACTATATATTTTTTTTTCTTTTTTTTTTTATTTAAATGAATGTTCAAGTACAGTTTTCACCCCCTTACTCCCATTCAAGTCCTCCCATCCCCCC
>PVIA01008707.1:0-68801 GCA_004024845.1 Tonatia bakeri
GGGCTTGATTGGGAGTAAAGGGGAGAAAACTGTACTTGAACAATCATTAAAATAAAAAAAAATTAAAAAAAACATTATTGAAATGAGTAAGTATTGATAGGTTCAAGATTAGAGGCATAGATAAGTGGAACAAAATTTGGGCCACAAAGACTTGTAAAGGCAAATAAATATATTTAATATTAGGTAAATTTGTTTTTTAAATTTAGCAAAAGAAAGAATATTTAATGATAAGTAGAATTTGAACATTTAATCATCCATTTGGTAACAAAAGCTAAATATCTATTCAAACTTTACATAATAGTAAGTTTCAGATGGATTAAAGATGCATGCAAGAGCATACCATGTAGAAGAAAATTAAATATTTTATTTTATTTTTTAATCTTGGATTGTGAAAAGATTTTCTAAAATAGATACTAAATCTATATATTTTTAAATTATGAGATTTTAAACTTAAAATGTGGAACATATTTATTTAAGGAAGATCATATGAAGGAAATAGTCTAGTGACAAAAGAATAAAATTTTGCTATGTGCAATTATAAAAATAATTCATATTCACAATATTAAAAGCTCTTACCAATAAATTATTTGTAAAAACCTCTTAAAATTTGAACAAAATTAGGACAACTCTAATAGAATAACAATAAAAAAACTGACCAGGCAAAGTCCACTTCTAAAAACATACCTTTTCATAAATACTTGAACATGTGCACAAATATAAACATATGTAGCCATGTACATATACATATACATATACATATACATGGAAATATTTATGTGCAGTAGTTAAAAATTAGAAAAAATGCCTATGTCTGTTGTATGCAAATAGAAAAAATAAATTATGGCACATATGTATTATGAAGTTCTTAAATATAATGAAGTGTAGTCACATCAAAATATTTCCAAGATAATACTAAATATAATTAAAAATTCCAAGATACATATGCTTATATGTGTAAGTGTGTGTATGATTGTGGAGGGAGTGGGGATGTGAGAGAGAGAGAGAGAGAGAGAGAGAGATTTTAAAAAGAGGTGAAAAAAAAAGAGAAAGAACCTAGTTATAGGTTCATACCAGGGTTATACCCTGGTATGGACAAGGAAGAGTGGTATAATAGAACTGTCTTATTGTGTATAATATGTATTGTTTGATAGTTTTAAAATATATATATATAATTTTAATTAAAATAAAGTATGTAAATTATTAGAATCAAAATACTTTTAATTTTATTTTTATGTATTTTATCTTATATTTCTAATCAATACCATAAATTTTAATATCTTTTGATGTACATCTACATTGACACATTATGACTACCTAAAGTCAGATTATTAAAATGCAAATGGAACATTTAAAAATTATTTAGATAGATAAGAAGAGAGTCACTTATTTTTGTATCCTCTGCAGAGTCTGTTGAGTTCGTATTCCAAGAGTTTGTGTTCTCTGTTTTGTTTTTGGTACACTCTTCACAAAACATTTCATTCTAGGTGAGTATTATAATTGATAACATGAAAGTGTGAAGTGGATTTATTTAGTACTTACTTATTTATAAAGATTTATTTATTTCTTAGAGAGAGTGAAAGGGAGGGAGAAAGAGAGGGGGAGAAACATCAGTGTGAGAGACAAATATTGATTGGTGGCATCTCAAATGTGCTGTGACCAGGGATTGAACCTGCATACTAGGTATGTACCCTGACTGGGAATTGAACCTGAAACCTTTTGGTGTACCAGAGGACCCTCCAAGCAACTGAACTCCCAGCCAGAGTTGAAATGTATGTTTTGAGTAAGTATGGAGAAAAGCTTTATATAGAGCATTGACAATCAAAAAATGATAGGGAAATGTTAAAGTAAAAAAATTTAAAAATATTTAATTTCTTACAGAATATTTCATTTGCATTAATAGGGTCCCTATTTATAATTAAATATCAAATAATTGTTAAAAATTATTTTGCTTATATATAAAATTTAATGTATTGCTATATAGTTGATTACTCACATACATAATCAAAGTTCAGTAAAACATACAAAATGGAAAAAATTTAAATAGCTATTTATTAAACCAGCTTTTAGATTATCCAATACCATTACTAACATGCAGCAAATGTTTAATAAATCTTGATTTAAAAATAAAAATAATGGCTGTTATTTACTGAGTGCTCATTCTGTGCCTGCATCTGTAACAATTATGATGCATTCATTATCTTATTGTCTCATCTCATCAACCCAAGGAATTGATTATATGAATCAATGACACCTGAAAAGGCTACTATCTACTATTGATTAATTTAAGCTTTCATCAGTTACCTCAGAATTGTTATTCGTGTATCCCAGGGGGAAAAAAATCTAGGGGATTCAGTTAGAGAGGTAAAAATTTGATAGCTGAATAATTGATTTGAAAATAGAATGGATTACTAAATTAATGATATTATAGCCTACTTCTTCACATTCAAAAACACCTTATTGTGAGAGATTATGTTAATGCATCTGAGCACTATGAAAATGTAAGCTATCTAATATTGTGGGTCCTAAGGAAAGTAATTTAAAAATGTTACTACTTTTGAAAAATGTATTATTTTTTCAATAATTAAATTGATTAAATATATTGTATCATCTAGACTAAAACTATGTTGAATTCAGTGGTCATTATATTATAGAAGTTTGAAATAATTATATTAAAGAAGTTTGAAATAGTGAGAAAGAAAAAATCTGAAGTATCTTTTTGGGTAAGTGAGGAAAGGGAGAATTTGAAACTACCTATCTACACAGAACACTATTAATGTCCTCAAACCATGCCTCTTGATTGCAAATCTGGTGGCATTTAGATTGTAGGACACAGCCTATAACAAGCTTATTTGTAGTTAACATGGCACAACCCACATCCCACCCAAAAACTCCATGCATTTGGAATTGAGCAAGAGAAGATCCCATGAGATTTCACACTCAATTACAAAGTACTCTGAAGGGTGTCTTTATGCTGGTTTTCTCAATTAATTACAGCATGTGTCACCCTGGACAGCTTGCAGCAGTTAATTGAATTTGACAAGTTAACTTGAGAGCCCTATTCACAGATTGCACTAGGGAGTTAGGGTGAGCAAAAGAGCTGCCCAAGACAGAAAACAGAAGACTTTAAGTAATAAAAGAAATAGTAATGGAGTCCAGAAAAATTAGGCAGCTTGGAAACATTTATCTCCAAAGGAAAAGAATGACCAAAGAATACATCAGACAGATACTATTTCACGACTCTTATGTTCTATAGATTGTCCAATTTGCTTCTGTTTTGGACATTTATATGTTTCTCCAAACATTTATATGTTTGGACATTTATAGAATCAAAAATAGGGTATAATTTTTGAGATTTCATAATATGTTAATAGCTACACAAAATTAAAATATATTCTTTTTCGTGTTTCCAATTGGCCAACCAAACATTATTAGAACACAATTTTAAGTTCAAAATTGATCTCATTTTCCATCTCCTCACTTGATGATTACCTCCTCCTTCTATTTTCTTATTGTCTGTCAACATGTTAGTCTCAGAACAATCACCCTAACCCCAAGTGTAATCTTTGACTTCTCCCTGTATTTCTTGAGCCTTCTAATAACACCTGTTAGTAATTTCCATTGCTTCCATTTTTCAAATATCTTTAAAACCCTTGTTCTAATCTTATTGCCATTTCTCTAGTGCAGAATCTAATTACTCTAGCTTATATAATAATAAAAGCCTCATGTCTGATATCCCTGCCTTCAATTTCCAGTTCTCTCTGTGTTCCTGCCCTGTGTCCATCTTCTGCACAATCTTTTTTTTTTTTAATTTAATCTGTATTGTAAAACTTCTCCATTACCATTCATTCCCCTTGTACACTCCTTCCCTCAGCAATCACCACACTGTTATCCATGCACAATCATGACATAATTCTTTTTATAAAATGCAGATCTGATTATACTATTCCCATCTCCAGTGAGACTGACAGACTGTTTTTATTAACTTTAGTTAATTAAATTTGAAATCTAAACAGGTACATTTGGGCTAGTAGCTACTATACTGAACAGTAAACTCTAGAGGAAACTCCAAAAATACAAACTACAATATAAGGGCCAAAATAGAATTCTAAAGAAATATTCTACTTACCTAAAGTAAAGCATGAAAGAGAAACAGAACACAAATTGGGGGAAATAACTAGAAAACAAATAAGAAAATGGTTGGCCCAATTCAAACATATCATATCAACAATTAAATCGCATATTAATTGTCTATACATTTGTGAGGTAGAGATTTTCACAGTGGATGTTTATCAAAGAAAAAATTAGAAAACTATGTGGTGCTTACAAGATATGCGCTTAAACAAGTCTTAGGTTGTAAGTAACATGATGAATGGATGGTATACAATGTAAGCAATAAGTACTAGGAAGTGGAGTGTCTGTTATAACAAAAACACAGTGGATTTCTGAAGAGGGAGGTATTCAGAAATGATGGAAGGCACTTCATAAAGATAAAAGCAAAAAGAGAGAGAGTGAGAGAGATGATGTAACAATTACAAATGTGCATAGCTCCAAAGCTGAGTTTTGAAATACATCAACCAAGCACTGACAAAACTAAATAGAGAAACAGACAAACAGAGTTATAACTGGATATTTTAACACCCCTCTTCCAGAAACAGAGAGTAGAGAGGAAATAAAGTCAGTGAGTACACTGGAATTTTGAACACCACTACGACCCACCTCGGCTTCATTTATAGAACATTGTATCAAACACATTTGTTTCAACCGCCTGTGCAGTGAGTGGCAATAAAAACAGACCATGAACTAGCTCATAAAATAGTTTTGAACAACTTCAAAAGTTATTATTTTGTAGTGTCTACCTTCTGAACACAGTAAAATTAATTTAGAAATTAACCATCACATTTATAGACACAACATTCACTAAATATAAAATAAAACTGATGAACTAGGATTTGTCAAAATTGAGCTCATTAAAATATAAAAATAAGATAAACAAAAGCTACACGTTGGGAGAACATATCTGTGACACATATCTGATAGATGACTCAAGAATAAATACTTCTTATAAATAATAAAAAGAAAAGTAATCCAATAAAAATAGATCAACAAATAGATCAATGAAACAAATAGTCAATATATTGACCATATAAATATAGCCAACTGATCTTTGACAAAGTATCAAAGACAGTACAATGCAGCAAAGACAAACTTTTCAACAAGTGGTGCTGAAACAACTGAACATCTGCATGCAAAGAATTAATCTAAACAGAGACCTTACACTATTCATAAAAAGTAACTCAAAGTAAACCACACCATTAAACATAAAACACAGATATATAAAACTCCTAGAACATAAATAGGAAAAAGTCTGGATGATTTTGGGTGTGGTCATGACCTTTTAGATAAAACAGCGACAGCACAATAAATAAAAATTGATAAAGAGTCTACATTAAAATTAAAAACTTCTGCCTTCTGAAAGATGATTTCCAGGGGATAAAAAAATAAGACACAGACTGGGAACAAGTATTTGCAAAAGATACAACTGATAAAGGAGCATTATACACGATATACAAAGAATTCTTAAAACTCAACAATAAGAAAACAAACAACCTGATTTTTAAAAAGACCAAAGACGTGAATATATATATATATATATATCTTACAAAAAAAAAAACTACAGAAAGCAAAGAAGCATATGAGAAGATTCTCCATGTCAGATATCACCAAGGAAATATAAATTAAAATGAGATGCCACTGCACACGTTTAGAATGACCAAAATCTGAAACATGACATGAAATGTTGGTGAAAATGTCGGGAAACACATCTCCTTCATTTTGGGTGAAAATACAAAATGATGCAGCCACTTCATTAGGTACTTCAGTGTTTTTGTCTTGCTTTACATGGATCTGTTACCATACAATCCAGTAATTGTGCATCTTATTTATTAAAAGAAATTGAAAACAATGTTCACAAACGCAAAAAAACTGCACACATATTTTGTAGCAGTTTTATTAATAGTTGTTAAAACTTGGAAGTGTCCAAGATGTCCTTCAGCACATGAATGGGTAAGTAAACTGGTACACCCAGACAATGGGATATTATTCAATGCTACAAAGAAATGGGATAGCAAGCCATGAGAATACATGGAGAAACCTCAAATGCACATTACCAAGTGAAAAAAAGCCAATATGAAAAGACTACATACTGTATTTTTCCAGCTATGTAACATTTAGTTAAAAGACATGACTCTAGAGACAGTAGAAAAGAAAAATCATTGTTTGCCTGGGACTGGGGATGGGAGTGGGGAGGGATGAATAAATGAAGGAGGGGATTTTTAGAGTGTGAAAATGCTCTGTATAATAATGATGGATGCATGTCATTATACATTTGCTGAAACCCCTAGAATGTAAAGTACCAAGAATAAACTGTACTGAAAACTATGGACTTGGGTTATTATGATTTGTCAATGTAGGCTCATCAATGATAAAATGTGCACCACACTCCTGGGGAGGGAATGTTGGAAGTGGGGCAGGGGAGCTGCAGGTGTGTAGGAGTAAGAGCTAAATGGAAAACCTTTGTACTTGCCCCTCAATTTTTTTCTGTAAGCCTTTAAAACTGCTTCAAAAGTCTTAAAAATAAATAAGTAAAGAAGTCTTAAAAACAAATAAATGTAAACTATTTATTACAGTAAAAGGAAACCTTAAATTCAGCTAAGAGAAGAGATGTGTGGAGCAGAGTCCAGGAAAATTCTAAATGCAGAGCTGCTTCTTTTTTCTTTTACGGGTGAGTTTATAGGGGTGACTGACACTGGTTAACAGGATTATACAGGCTGCAGGTGCACAGTTCCACCACGCATCTGTACATTCTATTGTGCATTTCTCACCCCAAGTCAAACCTCCTTCCACTGCCATTTATTCCCCCAATACCCTCTTCTTCCTCCCTCCAACCACATTTCTCTTTGGTAATAACCATGCTGTTGTCTGTATCTGTGAGTCTCTTTTTAAAGGCAGCCCTATGTTCATTGCAGTATTATTTACAATAGCCAATATTTGGAAGCAGCCAAAGTACCCATCAGTAGCTGAGTGGATAAAAAAGCTACTACTTGGCCATATAAAAGAAGAAAATCTTAACCTTTGTGACAGCATAGATGGACCTGGAGAAAATTATGCTGAGTGAAATAAGCCAATCAGAGAAAGACAAATACCATATGATCTCACTCTTATATGGAATCTAATGAATAAAAAACTAATAAACAAAATAAAAACAGACCCATAGATACAGAGAACAGAGTGACATCCATCATAGGGGATGGGGGTTGTGGGGTTAGGTGAAAAGCTAAAAAAATTAAGAAAAAAAATGCTAAATTCTTTAATACACAAACATGTATATCAGTTCTTCCTGAACTAATTTATATATTTTCAGTTAAGCTTAATAAAATACAGTATTCATTTTTTTTCTGGAATTAAAATATTTGATTTAAAATTCCCTATCAAAAAATTTGAAAAATTTTCCAAAAATCATGAAAAATAAAAACAATGAGGACAGACTGTCAGGTCATCAGGACTTCCTAACAAACACTAAAACGTGTCTACAGCTCTGTGCTCTCCCATATAGGAGCAATGTAACAAAAATTAACTACTTAAATTTAAATTAATTAAAAACACATAAAATAAAATTTCAGCTCATGAGTTATATGAGTCATATTTGAAGTGGCTACCATATTGCACAAGACAAGTATGATCATTATTTCATCATCTCAGAAGGTTCTACTGGATAGTGCTGTTCCACAACCTGTGTACTTCAGGAACATTGTTCCATAAATAGGAGAAAAAAGAGTAAAATAGAAAGTGAAGACAAGCCTGACTCAAAATATATGTGGACATTTAATATGTAATGAAAATAAAATCTAAAATCAATGATTTAATAATATTTAATAAGTGGAATAAAGCTGCTGAATAACCATTTGAGAAAATAGGGGGTCCAGCACAAAAATGCCCTTTATTTATTATAAAACCTTTTATTACAAAATCCTAAACATTTAATTCTGTAACATAAAAATATCACACTCAAGGACACCATGTGAAATCCTAGGTGAAATGTTCAAATTAAAACTATAAATTATTACACCTATATCATTACCCTACCAATCACACTCAAGCAGGCCTTACCTTTGCCCACGCCTGTCTATGATTAGATCCACACCTCACACCATAAATAACCAAATAAATCAGTTTATTCACGTATTCTGATATCTATACATAAATGTGTATACGTCAAGAAAGCATAGTAAATCCATCTAAAATCTGGACATAAAAAAAATCTTCTAACTGTGATTCAGTGCACTGGAAAAAATGGAACTGCCTTTTAACCTGGGAATTCCACTACTGGGATTATACGCTAAGAATCCTCAAACACCAATTCAAAAGAACCTAGGCACCCCAATGTTCCTAGCAGCACAACTTACAATAGCCAAGTGTTGGAAGTAACCTGTATGCCCATCAGTAAATGAGTGGATCAAAGGAGGAACTTATACCTCTCTCGACAGCATGAATGGAACTGGAGAGCATTATGCTAAGTGAAGTAAGCCAGGAGGTGAAAGACAAATGCCATATGATCTCACCTACAAGTGCAACCTAATCAACAAAACAAACAAGCAACCAAAATATAACTAGAGACATTGAAATAAAGAACAAACTGATAGTAACCAGAGGGGTATGGGGAGGATGATTATGGGGAAAAAGTGGGTAGGGTCATCAAGGTACATGTTAAAGGACCCACAGACAAAGCCAAAGGGGGCTAGGGTCAAGGGTGGGAGGTACAAATGAGTGGGGTAGGGGAGGAGACGGGCGTGGAATTGGAGACAACCGTACTTGAACAACAATAAAAAAAATTCAGGGGCAAATTACAAAGAACAAAGATACCACTTAAACCAAGTGCTAAAAGTAAACACAACTAATTTTGTACTAAATTCAGTAAAAACTGAAGTCATGTGTTTTTTTCCTTTATTTATTCTTATTGACTTATAGTTGACATACAATATTATGTTAGTTTCAGTGTTTTGATCAAAGTTAAATTTCTTTTCTTTAAATATATTTTATTGATTATGCTATTACAGTTGTCCCATTTTTCCCCTTCACTCCCCTCCACCCTGCCCACCCCCTCCCACTCACATTCCCCCCGTTTAGTTCATGTGTCATAAGTTCTTTAGCTTCTACATTTTCCATACTATTCTTGCCCTCCCCCTGTCTATTTTCTACCTACCATTTATGCTACTTATTTTCTGTACCTTTTCCCACTCCCTCTTCCACCCACTCCCCCACTAATAACCTTCCATATGATCTCCATTTTTGTGATTCTGTTCCTGTTCTAGTTGTTTGCTTAGTTTGTTTTTGTTTTGTTTTAGGTGTAGTTGTTAATAATTGTGAGTTTGCTGTCATTTTACTATACATGTTTTTTTTTTCATCTTCTTAGATAAGTCCCTTTAACATTTCATAAAATAAGGGCTTGGTGATGATGAACTCCTTTAACTAGACCTTATCTGAGAAGCACTTTATCTGCCCTTCCATTCTAAATGAAAGCTTTGCTGGATAGAGCAATCTTGGATGCAGGTCCTTGTCTTTCATGACTTGGAATATTTCTTTCCAGCCCCTTCTTGCCTGTAAAGTCTCTTTTGAGAAATCAGCTGACAGTCTTATGGAAACTCCTTTGTAGGTGACTGTCCCCTCATCTCTTGCTGCTTCTAGGATTCTCTCCTTCATTTTTACCTTGACTAATGTAATTACGATGTGCCTTGGTGTGTTCCTTCTTGGGTCCAATTTCTTTGGGACTCTCTGAGCTTCCTGGACTTCCTGGAAGTCTCTTTCCTTTGCCAGCATGGGGAAGTTCTCTTTCATTATGTTTTCAAATAAGTTTTCATTATCTTGCTCTTCCTCTTCCCCTTCTGGTAAACCTATAATTCAAATGTTGGAACGTTTAAAGATGTCCTGGAGGTTCCTAAGCTTCTCCTCATTTTTTTGAATTCTTATTTCTCCATTCTTTCCTGCTTGGTTGTTTCTTTCTTCCTTCTGGTCCACTCTATTGTTTTGAGGCCCAGTTTCTTTCCCATCACTATTGATTCCCTGTGCATTTTCCTTCATTTCTCTTATTGTAGCCTGCATTTGTTCATCTAATTTGTGACCAAAATCAACCAATTCTGTGAGCTTCCTGATCACCAGTGTTTTGAACTGTGCATCTGAAAGGTTGGCTATTTCTTGGTCGCTTAAAAGGATGGGTTCTGGGGCTTTGATTTGTTCTGTTTGAGCCATCTCTCTCTCTCTCTTTTTTTTGGTCTGGTAGTGCCTGTTACAGTAAGGGGCGGAGCCTTAGGTGTTCACCAGGGCGGGGCACCCCAGTCGCTGGGTTGTGACTTGTATGTGGGGGCGGGGTTGAGAGGGAACAGTGGTGGTTGCTCTGTTCTCCCTGGGACCTCAGTCCCTTCTGCTGCTTCCCCCAAGCAAACTGGGCCCCTCTGGTGCCAATTCCTGTGTGGGTAGGCTTGTGTATGCCGTGGGACCCTCCAAGGACCTCTCCTGTGAGGCTGGGTGTCTCTCCCTGTTCCTCAACTTCCACAGGCGTCCATGATCAGTGTCCCAAGGCTCTATTTCCCAGTGCTGGGATCCTGAGTTGCGCACACTGCCTTGCTTTACAATCGCTGCCTCACTGGGTCTGCCGGGTGCCACCCCTCTGCTGGGGCCTGGCAGCTGCCGCAAGTGCACTCAGGGTCCACTCGCTGTGGTCTTGCACTCCCCAGATGCCTTACACACCCTTGGATGCCTTATGCACCTGGTTCCAACTCTGCTCTCAGCACTGAACCCGTGCCCAGCTGCTCAACTCCGCCCCTCCTACCGGTCTGGATGAACAGGTCTATTTCAACTTCTTGGTTGTCCGACTTCCATTTAAATCAATTTTATGTCAGTTCTGGATGTTATTCTGCTTCTAAATTGTTGTTGTTTTTATCTTAGTTGTGCGTGGAGGTATGGTGCATCCACCTATGCCTCCATCTTGGCCAGAAATCTCAAAGTTAAATTTCTTGAGTGTGATTATTACACTGGGATTACATCAAATGTTTTTCTTCTTAGGGGTTGTGTACTGAAGTACTTATGGTAAAATATTCATTATTCAGCCTGCTATTCAATCATGAATCACTGAAAGTAAAGTATTCATCCATCCATCTGTATTAGTTGGTCTTTTCTGTGTACAAACCACCCAAAACTTAATGGCTTGGCTTAGTATAGCACTTGTTAACCCACAGATTTCTAGTTGGTAATTGGGGCAAAGCTCAGATGGATGATTTTGTTAATATTTTTTGGCCTCACTCATGAATAGTGACCTGGCACTTTCTTTGGGGATAGATGATCTAAGATCACCTTATTCACATGTCTAGTGATTGGCAGGCTGTTGGCTGAAGTGCCTTAATTTGCCTCTGCTAGGCTTCTCTGAAGGCTAGCTAGAGCATGTTTGCTTGGTGGCAAAATTCTAATAAGAGGATGTAAGTTTCAAGGTCTTAAGAGCATCACATGATGTTATTCCTGCTACATTCTGTCATTCAAAGGAAGATATAAGGCCATCCCATATTCAAAGGGCTAGAAGACCAACTTTGCCTCTTGATATGACAAGCTGAAAAAATTTGTTATTATTTTAACTCACCATACTATCCATCTATCCATCTGTCTATCCATATATCCATCCAACCATCCACCCGTGTATTCATCTACTATCAAACCAGCCATCCATCTCTCAATCGATCTATACATAGAACAAATATACCCATTTTTAACAATTTTGTCAAATTGAGTAAAAGAAGATGACCGCTTATTTTAAAGTTAGTAGGATTGAAATTTTAAATATAAGTTATTGTGAAAAATTAAAAATTATATTTGTCTTTCACAGACTGGCTTATTTCACTTAGCATAATAATCTCTAGTTCTATCCATGCTGCAGTGAAAGGTAGGATATCAGATCATCTACCAATGAGAGGAAACTAATGAACAAAAATAAAGTAATGAACAAAATAGAGCCAGAGGCATGGAAACATGGAACAGACTGACAGCAACCAGAGGGGAAGGGGAAGGGGGATAATGGTGGAAAAAAGAAGAAGGGACTAGTCAAAGAACATGTATGAATGACAAATGACCCACAGACAAGGACAACAGTGTGGAGATTGATCGTGGGAGTGGGGTTTGGAGTGAGTTGGGTTGAGTAGGGCAAAGGGGGAAAATGGGACAACTGTAATATAATAACAATAAAAATTTTAAAAAATAAAATAAAAAATGAAACAAAATAAAAATATTACTTCCACTTCTCATTTCTTTTTGATTAACTTTTCCCTCACGGTTCCTGCATAACAAAAAATTGTCCGAGTCCTGATCTTGAAGTTCTAGTGAGTCCATCTATAGTAACACCTGTCCTTGTGTAGAAATATGTGATTGACATAAACTTTACATAAATGCAGTCTTCATGTTACTCTCAGTTGGTTGCCATACAGAATCACCTTGTGGGTCATTTTGTCTAAGATGGTTTTGGGGTCACTTTCTGCAATAATTTTTCTGCTAATTTAGAACATACCAGTTAAACTACTCTCCATGAACTCTAATTCTTTGCCATAGAAACAAGTTTCAGATCATCAATAAGCTTGTGCTTTTAGACTTCAAACTAATTTTTTTCACTTTTTGTATAATAGATTTTTTCAGATACTATTAAATTTAGTCCCAAAGTATTTGAAATTTAAATTTATAACATCATACACATTTCTATCATGTATAGATTTATACTTTTTATAAATGCAAAAGCAGAAATAATATAATTTCTAGATTAATTTCTATGTACTTAGCTCTTTTTCTTAACCATTACTTAACAGTGTTTATAATTTATATTTAAGTATATGTCAGCTTTTTAACTTAGTTTATCTGAAACTGTGTTTCTCAGGATCCCATGACCTATGTGTTCTAGTACAGAGTTGGATAAAATAGGAAATTGTTTGAGAAATGGTAGGCAGAAGTGAAGAAGTTGTTTATTCTTTGACGGTCACTGGATTAGATGTGAGCAACAGAAAAGGTGAGCTCCATCTTGTTTTACCTGTATCCGTCTCTTCTCATTGCTAGCTGTACTAATACACAGCAACAGAAGCCCACCATCAGATTTTAGCTGGAGACCTTTAAAACCAAGAGTTATGCAATTTGGACAATTTGCCCTTAACTTCTCTTATGTTCTCATTTCATTTGGAAATTGGACATTACTGACTTCCCAAAATCCCCTGCAATTCTTGACTTGTTATGCCTGTCAGTGCTTTAGTAGGCTATTTAGTGAATTCCCTGATCTTTCAAATTCCCCTTCCAAAACTTTCCTTCTTCAGTCTCTTCCATAAATACATAAAAGCTTATTCTCATAATTAATTCATATACATAATTCTTATAATAGATTTCTTTCCCTGTTTAAACCCTATGCATAGATATTTTACAATAATGAACATTTCAGAGTCTTACAGTGTTGGTTTGTAAAATGCTGCATAATATAAAATAAGTCAATATTCTAATATTTTTAGTTTTACCAGATTTCTTCACAATATAGTTATTCCCACTTCATATTATGTATGTATGGAAATAATTGCAAACATACCCTTTCCATAAATTTAAGAAATGAACTATTTGTGGTTATTTTAAACTCACCATACTGTCTATCCATTTATCTAAATCTATGTTTCTAGCTGTCATCTATCTATCTATCTATCCATCTATCTATCTATCATCTATGACCTATCTACCTACCTATATATCTATTATCTATATCTTTTTCAACAGTAAATTATATAATGTAATGAATTTTATTTTAAATACAACATGGATTTGGAAACTTACCTTTGTAAAGCAAACAATTAGTTATGGAAATGCTTATTTGATAATTAGAAAAGGAGTTAGTCTATTTTTCAAAATCTTAATGATTTCTTTTACTTTAAATAATTTAAATGAAAATGAAAGAAAGTCTTTTGTTGTTAAGTCTAGTTTATTTCTCTCCTTTGCACTGCATATTCCCTCATGATTTTCAAGGTCATAGTTAATACACAATTAACAATGCCATTATTTCACCAGGGGACATAGTAAATGGTACATTTACACTTAAAAGCAAAAGCTCTGTCTTTAATGTGGTGAGATTCAACTCCCTTCTTTGTACTTCAATTCCCAGTTCCTTGCAGTTTCCTCTCTTACACAAGTATTCATTATCACAGGGAGGAAGTCTTGTCACATGCAGTGACAAATTGTTTCATTTATTTAAAAATAGAGCCTTTGTATTTCACTCCATATGCTAATGAAAACATATCTTTCATGATTAGGAAAAGATAAAATCCTTATCTAGTAGGAGCAGAAATGTCTTAGTGTTCATGGGCTTATGAGCAAACCACACACTGAGTTGCTAGTCCAGCTGTTTGAACAACAGTCCCCTTTTAATCAGTGAATCATTATGCCAATAATAACATCAACAACAAATGCTTGTTCTCTAGTTTCATAACTTGCTTTGTATTTCCACAAAAGTTATTCCACAGGAAAACCCATCATTCTATGACTCAAAAAAAAAGTCAGGCTTTAGAGGCAAAATGAAAAATAAAAGTCCTACTCTATCTTTAAAACAAGGCCCAAGCCATGTTACTTATGAACTTGCTAAATCGTGATTATGACATATTCCTTCACCATTGAATCTTGTCCAGTGGTTGCTGCCCAAACATTACCAATGTAACATGTTAATATGACAAAGCTGAGTTTACTTACTGTGATAAAGGACAATAGCTCAGAAGGCAAGAAGTTCCAGTAATCACAGTTAGTTTTGACACCCCTCGGTTTATAAGCTACCTACTTGAGTCTGAAATGTACTCTATCATAAGCGTCACTTAAGGCTTTTTTCAATAAGAGTATGGGAATAATGGCCACCACATGCCACTATATTTTATAAAAAGATAAATGCTTGCCTAGGTGCCTTTGACTTACCCTTAAGTACATTTTCCTACATCCTGCAGATCCTTAGCTTCTATAGGTAACCTAGCTGCACTGTGTCTGTTCCATAGGCCATGCCAGATCTCGATAGAAAAGACTAAGGTGTCAGAATTATGGATTTTTTATCCAACAAATCACCATTCCTTTAGACTGGGAAATAGCTAAGAAGAATTCAGCAGTGGCTAAATTCCTAATTGCCCTTTCCAACTGCTTGGAGAGCCCCCTCCCCAGGGAAATTGTGGATGCTTCACCTTGAATCAGAAATCCCTCCTACATTCAGTCATTGGTTTTGAAACTATCCTCTATCTATTTTATTACTATAATCATGTTTGTCTTTCTTCATATTCCTTTTCAATCTGTTAGTCCTTAAGAGTAAAATATGCCCAATGCCTGAGTGAAGTAATTAGTGAAGTAAATGAGTGAAGTAATTCATAGTAATAGAGTAAGAGGAAGAAATTTTCCTCTATGCTTCTAGATTTTTTCAGCTAGTCTAATAATTAAATCTACATGAGACAGATTAATTTTAAAAAATAACCACATTTAATTTCATATGTGTACATGGGAACCTCACATAAATGAGAGACTCAGAGATCCTCAAATGCCTAACTGGTTCAGGTTCAAAGAGAGAGAAAAAATTAGATATACTGTACATTGTATTCTGAGCTAAGTAAGATGTGGTAAGGTATCTTTTGACTTCAAAAGGGAAGATCTTTGCAGGATAATAAAAAGAGCAAATGTCACTGTAGTAGTGACATATACAAGTAGTGACAAAACAAGTAGTTTTGCTGCCATATAGATAGGTTAAAAAAGGTTATTTCTGTTTTTTTCTGAAAACCCCTTCCTCTTCCCCCCCCCATTATCTCCTTCCACCTCCCCTCTGGTCACTGTCAGTTTCTTCTTAATTTCAATGTCTCTAGTTATATTTTGCTTGCTTGTTTGTTTTGTTGGTTAGTTTCCACTTACAGGTGACATCATATGATATTTGTCTTTTACCACCTGGCTTATTTCACTTAGCATAATGCTCTCCAGTTCCATCTATGCTGTTGCAAAGGGTAGAAACTCCTTCTTTCTTTCTGCTGCATAGAATTCTATCATGTAAATGTACCATTGTTTTTTGAAAACCAAAGTGGGTTAGAATCAAGGGTAGGAGGTAGGGATGGCTGGGGTTGGGGGGAATGATGAGGGAGGAATGGAGACAACTGTATTTGAACAACTATAAAAAATACTAAGCAAAAAAAAAAAAAGAAGCAGATACAGGCAAACAACCCAAATTTGTAGCAAATTCCATGGCATATTTAAAAGTTGAGCAGCTGTATAGTAAATAACTATGTATTCTTGACACTTGAATGTGGAATATGTGTACAGGGAATGGAAATAAAGCACTGTATAAGCATAAAAAAGTTGTTTCTGGTGATAATCTCTTATGGGTAAAGCCCCAAATTTAAAAATACTTTTAGTAATTGAAAGAGGGGAGATTATATCCAAATGTTTCCAGAGAATTTCAGATTATTGGACTCATATGAAGGGGAATGTAAAATGCATGGTTCTCAAATCATTAAAAGTGATTGTTTTGTACAAATATTAATCACATGTCACATTTTTAGTTTCTTATTATTTGAGAATCAGTAGAAAAACAAGATAGGATTTGAGGATGAGAGATTAATAAATCCAATTGGGAAAAGAAGGTTAAATTTAAAATACCAAGTTAGATAGAAAACTGCATAGTAAAACCAATAAAACCAAATGTTCAGGTTGATTACTTTCTTAATAAGTCAAAATGTGACCACTTAGAGGTTGTCTACATATTAATCTCAAAAATTAAATGGCTATGTAACAGGGTTCAGCCAGAGCCCCCTAAAGAGGGGTTGCAACAGGGTCCAGAATTGGGGTGTCCAGGAAATAGAAAATTACAGGATATCCCTACCCCCACAAGTCTCAACTAGGGGATGAGACACATGGAGCAGGGCCAATGAGAGTTATTTTGCGTAACAACAGTTGGCCAGCTTCATACCTGATATGCAAAAATGGTTATTTAACATATCTATAACTGCTGGCTAACTTCATAAATATGCTAAGTAGCAGTGGCCAGACTTTCAGCCAGGAAGATGGGAGTGACTTTGACCCATGATGTAACTGGGAGGCATCTCTCCTTGGTTACAGTGCCTGCATGAGAGCTTGAGGATGGTTCACTCCACAACAGGAGGCCATGCCTGCCCAGACTTACTATGGCAGCCCAGAAAAGCTGGAAAAATATGGGAATGCTGGCAGGCGTGGTTGATTGTGGGAAGAGTTGGAAATGGGGGTACAGAGGAAGATTTGAAACAGGATTTAAAGCCAGACATGGCAACCATGTGGGGACTAACCATGCAGTTTTGAGGCTCCCTTTACCAGCAGCTTAGGAAACAGGAGAGACAATGCAGGACTAGGGATGTGGATGATGTGAGACCTTGCAGGGAAGGAAAGGGGTGAAAGGACTCTTGCTGGTGGGCCATGAGAAGGTGCCACGTGGATTTGGATTAAGGACTGGAGATCCCGGCGATACAGCTGACGGTCCTGGGAACAACAGGAGGCCTGCCAGCTGAGCACAGGATGACAGATGAACGGGGAGAAGTGAGCTATGGATTTCTTTCTTTTTTTTTTTTCCTGAGATACAGTACCCAAGACTGGCCTACAAGGGCAAAGGGGGAAGGAAAGACTGTATGTGTTTGTGGATGTTTTAAGGGACTTTGAGTATTTGACAGTAACATTAAGTCATTACTCTAAACCTGTATAACTTTTTTTTAAAATAGTTTATTTATTTATTTTTAGAGAGGGAGAAAGAGAGAGAGAAAGAGAAACATCAATGTGCGGTTGCTGGGGGCCATGACCTGCAACCCAGGTATGTGCCCTGACTGGGAATCGAACTTGCGATGCTTTGGTTCACAGCCCATGCTCAATCCACTGAGCTACACCAGCCAGGCCTTTAAATCTGTATAACTTTTGAATAAATAGTTCCTTTCCTTTTAACTAAATTCTGTCATTGAGAGACATAATTCCAGTTCCCTGATGGGAGGCAAAAAAATTCAGTGTCAAAGGAACCCCATAATCCCTGGGTCCGTTCTATAACAGCTGTACGATATTTAGCCCTTTATCATGATTACATTAAAAAAAAAGCACATTCTCTCCTCTTGAAGAACGGGAAAACCACAAGACAACCTTATTAGAAAAACCACTAGAACAATGGTACACATAGTTTGGCTCTGTTAATCATCATCAGTCTGCTAAGAGGTAGGGAGTTCATACCAGAATGTAAATCACGTATATCTCTAAGCATACTATTTTTTTAGCTAACATTTTCTTCCTAGCAAGACTTTCTTGATAAAGATTTAATTCTGCTGCAAAATCCTTATCCCATTATGAACCAAATTCTTCATGAACCAGCAGATTACATGGTAGAGGTTCAAATGCATTTCTAGCATCTTTTATTTATTCTAAGTATGAGTATACTTCTGAAAGCTTTCTTATTCTTTTCTTGGAGAGTGAAAATGAATAAAGAACTTCATTAGAACTCAGGTTACCTGGTGGTGAATTATAAGTAGAAATAAACTAAACTGGATCACAATCTTTGTTTTTCCCTAAGATCACCTCAGTTCCTTTAAGAGAAATTCAGTACTGATGTAGTGGTCTGAATGGTGACCCCAGAAGATGAGTCTACATTCCAATCACCTAAAGAAAACTATTAATGTGACCTTATGTGGAAAAACTGTCATTGCATATGGAATTAAGGTAAGGATCTGAAGGTAAGGACATCATCTTAATTTTTATTGTAGGCCCTAACTCCAATGGCAAGTATCCTTATAATAGACACACAGAAGAGAAAACAGACACAGAAGAGAGCCAATGTGAACAGACGTGATTGGAGTTTGGCCTCAAGTCAGGGAAGCTGGGTAACCACCAGAAGCTGCATGACGCAAAGAATAGAACTGATTTTTTTGAATTGCAGACTTCTAGACTCCAGGACTATAAAAGAATACATTTTTATTGTTTTAAGTTACCAAGTCTGTGGTATTTTTTTACAGCAACCTCAGGGAGTTAATTCAGCTACTTTTACATGTTTTCTGGAATCTAAAACTCTGTGTAAATCAACAAAGAAATCATTAACCTATTAACAAAAGGCATGTTAGATAACTTTAATCTCTCCCCTCTTCTCTACCCCTCAGTCGCTATGTAAAAGACATGTTGTCTTTGTGAAGTAAACCTCAACTTTCCTTTTACAATTGGCTCATTATTTCTCATGGGGAGATAATTTTTTGACTCCTACTCAAAGAACATTTCTATTATTACAGATTTCTCATACTGAAATGAAACACTAAGAATCACAAGAATTGGTCAGATTGAAATCTGTTAAATTTAATAATATAAAGTTGTCATTTTGTAGTTCAAAAATTATTTCATATTGGTATTTTCTTCTGTTTCAACTTCAATAATTGGTAGGAATTATTCAAGAGATCAAATAAAATATCATGTGTAAATACTTGATATTTTGCTTATTAGTGCCTTCCTTTAATGAGTTTTGTCAAAATATTCAGTGGTTTAGAGTACAATTCCTCAGTAGTGACAGTGCCTTCAATGAATAAATCATAAACTTCACAACATGCTATGCAGAGGAGCAATGCAGCAACAGATAAAATAAGCTACAGAACCATTAGAGATGCCTATTCTTGTTCATAAGTTCTCATCACTGGATGATTTAATTTTATCTTGGCCAAAATGATCCTTATTCTGGTGGTGTTCAGAAATAAAACCATAAACATTGATGTGTGTTCAAACAAAAGTGAGGTCTGGTTCATTAAAAAGTGCTTACCAGCTGACAATATATACTCAGCTGGTTGTTTTATACATAATTCAGAGGCGAGATATAAACATGAATCATACAAAGGAAAATAACTTGAAATCATTATCTTTCCGGAATACAAAAATACTGCCATCCACAGGCCATTTTCAAGAATTTCTGCATATTATGCATTTGTTCAAGAGTGTTTTAATTTCCATATATTTGTTCCAGTTTTCCTTCTGGTTGTGTTTCTAGTTTCATGCCACTATGATCAGAGAATAACTTGGCACAATTTTAATCTTCTTAAATTTCTTGAGACTTGTTTTGTGACATGTAAACTTTCCTGAAAATATTCCCTGTGCCCTTGAAAAGAATACGTATCCTGCTGTTGTGGTGCGCTATGTGCTGTATATGTGTTAGGCCCAATTTTTTTGAGTTTATGCAATTGTTGAAGACCTGCTATTTAAGTGCTCTTGTAACTGGTTGTTCTGTCCATTATTGAAAGTGGAAGTATTGAATCTACTATTATTCTGTTGCTGTCTATTTATCTCCAGTTCTGTCAATGTATTCATCATTTATTTGCCACTCATAGATATGTACAACTGTGGAATTGTTGCACTTAGGCAAAGTAAACTAACCACTATATAAGGAAAGGGTAGAATAGTTCCTGATGTAACTGAAAACATATTTGTCACCTTATTTTTTTAATCAAATCTTAGTTTATCACCCATGATATCCAGTCATCTTTTATTCTAATTTTTTAGTATCCATGAAACTTCCATTTCACTTAAAGTCTCCAAAACAGCATTCATACACTCATGCATGCATACATAATGTATACACACATGTCAGCAAGCTTCAGTGAAACCTTGGGTGGTGAGAAGGGTGATGTCATTGCCTTATGCAGATAAGGATGTAGAAACTTAATAGCATTTCTTATCCTCCAAGTGGCAGCAAACCTCACAGAGGAATTCCTCACTACCTCTATTTTAAAGAGGATCTTGTCTTTTAGACTCTGCTATGATGAGGATTTTTAAAATTTATTAAGCAGAACAGTTTGCCAACTCTTTATATTGTTATCTTTTCATGTTACTTACCAAACATTGATTATAAATCTTTCTCCCAAAGAGAAATCTAACATTTTTGAAACAATTGTGTTTCTCTGAAGAGTCTGGGAAATACTAGACCAGACGAATGGTGGTATAATTCCCTGAGGAGAGTTTTAAGAGAGAAGCAATAATTTATTTTAGGATATAAAGAAAATTGAGTTACAAAGACGTAACCAGATGAAAATGTCCTGTGGGTGGAAGGATCTATAGCTCTGAGGCAGCTCTACCTTTGAGGTCAAGATAGATTCAGACAAAAGACCATGTTCGCACCTTGTGAGTATATCTTTCCTGTTCCTAAACATAACTTTTATACTCATTTGCTAGTTTTCTTTTACCATGTTTACATTTTTCTATAATATACGTTTTTATGATTTGCTTTTCTCTCTTACGTTATGAATCTGAAACTTCATTGCAAGAGAAACAAACTTGAGTGCAGCCTAAGTAATAGTACTGGATGTTTACAGATCACTAATCGCTCTATCTAATCCTGTCACATCTCCAAATCAAATACTGTCCTCCACCTAGTTCTAACTTTAGTTCTTCATTTTAAAATTAACCTTCTCAGTTAGTAACTCAATAGGGTTAAAGAGATATGCCTAGTAGGGTCTTACATGGACTTTTAGAAATCAGAATTGAATGTGAAAACTACTCCATCAAAATTTTTCAGGCTCAAATCATGTCTTTTATAAATTATGGAATAACATAGTGGGTTTGCAAAAAATCACTGTACATCCATGCCTGCTGTGGCTCAGTTGGTTGGAGCATCACTCTGCAGACCAAAAGGTCGTAGGTTCAATCCTATGGGTTCAGTTGGGATGTGTACAAGAAGGCAGCAAATCAATGTTTCTCCCTCTTATTGAAAAAATGTCCTGGGGTGAGGATAAAAAATAAAAATAAATCACCGTGTAGATATCTAAATAGATACAAATAAATTATTATTCAGATTTTGATATCACTTACACATTAGAAGCATTTAACATTTCATCAAACACTTTATTTTTGTTAAATGTAGTAGATAAACAGTGACTATTCAGAAGACACAGTGAGGAACAGTAACAAAGAAATAAGAATGAGCTTTCAAAAATCACTTCCTCGTTAATTTTGCAATCTGAGAGTGGAATCAATAGCATAGTCAGACAACTGCTCATCCACTGAAGGAGAGTAAATTAGTAAATATGTTATGCTCAAGACTGATAAATTGGCTTATTTCTGCATACAAAATGATGAATATTTATACTTTAATAGACTACTTAATTGTATTTAGGTATGTTAATTAAATACTAATGTGTTTTTTAAATAGTATACATTTGGTGTACTAGATGTGAATATGATGAGAATAATCATCATAAAACAAAATGAATTTTTAATTACATGGACAATAAGTATATCATTTACATTGTTACTAATATGTTTTAAGTATCAAAGAAACATTAGGCTATTTACCTAACATGATTGTTTTAATTAGTTAATTACTTATCACATCTACCAATTCAATTTAAAATAAAGTTTCAGAAGAAGGCAACACAAATATGTAGTATGGATGTTCTACATTTACCCAGAAAAAATATATTTCAAGACTGATTTATTTTCTAAAACCAGTAGATTCTTTTACACTTTTGTTAAGTGTTTATTTACAGATTTAAGAAAGCAAATCTAGTAATTTTCTGAAGGTTATTCAGTTCCTCAAAATGACTTTTCATAAATTACATATTAGGCAAATATTCTTTAATAACTCCCCTGCTGTATATTGAGCAAAGATTAAAAATCATGAAAAATGTAAACTGAAAAAGTAACAGTTTGCTCACTTTTAAAAGTGACGATCTTATTGCTTAGAACTAAATAGTGAATATACCTCAGAGTTTTAAAAATTCTTGAAAGTATTCCTTTAAAATAATAGATTTAATTAAACTCAATCAGACTTGTGTGTTAAAATTTGCCCATTTCAATATCCAATCTGCTATCTCTCTATTTTACCATTTTCATCTACCCAGATAAGTTTTTTTTTAAATTAATGATAGCCATATTTTTCTGAGAATCTTTTACCTTTGGTGACAAGTTTTAAATCTAAACATTATTGACTGGATGTGAAAACAGATCTCCAATAGGTGGGAATTTAGAGAGGCCTCAAATCCTGAGCTTTCACCTGAAACTCTGTTTACATTCCAGCACTACAGATGTGAATACAAGTACTCCATCACTGATAAAAAAAATAGATTAAATCACAAAAAACATTTTAAAAACCCAGATAACTGTAACAACTAAAATTTTCTTCCTGTCTCCAACTTGGAAATAACCTAGAACTCACACAGGTCACTCAATTATAATTTTATCCAGACTTGGCCCCAGGGTTCACAGTAGCAGTTATGATTTAGTGCATCCTATTGCTCAACATTTATTGAACCAGCTATGTGAGAAACACTCAATAGACGAATATAGTGGTGAACAAGTTATAGAGTCACTGTCTTCAAGAAACTCAATAGTATGGATAAGGATTCTAGTAAGTAAACTGGTGAATGCAAAGTAGTGTGATCAATCCTCTGTGGGCTGTAACTACAAGGTACTATGTGAGCACATGGTGGGTCACCAAAAACAGTCTGTTCTTGGCAGAGGAGGCTTTTCGCTAGCAATGATGTGACCCACAGAACATGGATGAGTCAGCTAAATGAAGAGAAGAATTAAGGTAAAAGAATACTTTAATAGTAGGAATATAGTGCCATAGACCCAACAGAGGTCATGGTGATTTCTGGAAAAAATAAGTTAATTCAATATCAATGAAAAATAATTTGAAGTAGTTAATAAATGAAAAGAAACTGGAGAACTAAGGGCTGGTTTGTATTTCATTTTAGGGAAAATGAAAGATTCAAAGAGATGTCATAATGCATTTGGAGCTTTAAAAAGATTACTCTGGCTGCATATGGAAAATGTATTTGAAAACATGAAAATCAAATATAGAGACTTTTCCTTGATTAAATCTGGGAGAAGGAAAAAAGACAGCTATAAAAAATTATGATAACTGGAGAATTTGAATATGAGCTATATACTAGATTATAGTAGTCTATCAATGTTAAATTCTCAGAGCAGAATGATCATATTGTGGTTATGTAAGAGAATGCCCTAGTTCTCAAAAATAAATGATGGACTCTTTAGGGAAGAACCGTCAGTAAGTCTGCACCTAAAGTCCAAATAATATAAGAGGGAGGGAGGCAGTAGAGGGTTGAGGGGTAGGGGAAAGAGACAGTGGAGAAACAAGTAAACTAAATATTAGCAATCATCAGACTGAAAAGATTATAGAGGTATATTGTGCTATTCTTACAAATTTTATGTAGGTTTGAATTTTTTCAGAAGATAAAAAATAGTTCTAAAGGAAAAAAGAGGAAAAAGTAAAATAATACTGTGTAAAAGGTGGTCAAGAATAAAGAAGTCTAGTCTAGTGATCCAGCCATGGGTGGTGTGATTTTTCTTTAGGCTGAATGCTAAGGAATTAGCTCCAGGATTTAATATGAAATCCTCCTCCCTACCCCACACCAACCCCTTACAAACACCTTGGATTATTTTTTCTCTTATGGTGTACTAAAAGCAAAAGTTGCTTAAGAGATTATTTATTTCTAAATTTAAAAAATACTATGAAAATTAAAAAAACATGAAACCACCAGATGGGCCTCAGCTCAATGTTACTCCATCAGCCTGTCATTTCTTCTGCTGCTATCTTCTTACAATTACTACATAGTTGTAAAAAACTTAAGGCTTTTCTTCACCAGAATATTGTCAGGAAAAAATAGGTGGATTTGGCATTGTGATTGTACCACTGGTGACTCTACTGTGCAATTTTTGGAGGGGGTACTTTTCATTTGTTTGTTTGCTTCAGCAGAAAAGAGAAGTTGTCATTTCTGATCTTGGAAACTTAATCATTGTTCAGTCCAAACATGTGAAGGAGCTGTACTTCTGCTGGCAGACAAGCAGCAATTAGTGAATGAACTACCGGCGCTCAAGAAAATCTGATTCATATCTCAAACTGAATATAAATATATGTTAAAAAGTTCCAAACAGTTGAGTTTAGAAATTTTGTTAATATACTGCCCACTATTTCTCTGAATAAGAAATTAGTCCTTTAACAACTTACAAAAGTTTGTTATTACTGGTAAAAAGACAGGATAAACATGCCATCTTAGACATTCAAAATTGCAGCTGTGCTGCTTCTGTGTGTGTGTACGCCATAGGTGTACCAAAGTACCAATGATGAGAAGCAGGTCTTGGTGATCCTACCAGCTTACACTAAGGTACTGCCAGTGGGGAAATGCTAATGAGCACTTACATTGCGTTTTTTGTCTGCCAGATATTCTTCTAAGAGCTTTAGTTAAATAAATGAATACTTGCAGAAACCTATGCTATGGACACTATTATTAAAATTTTTTAAAAATTGCTTTACACAGAAGGAAATTAAGCGTAGAGTGTTTAAAGTTACAGAGTAAGTATACAAGTCTGACATCAAACCCAGGCAGTCTGATTGCTTATCCTTGTTAGGAAGCAGGGAGTGACTTTGAGGGAGACTCAGGAGTTATAAGGGAAGGGTCTTAGCAATTACATTTCCAAACCTGACTCCACATATATCAATATTGTATTTTAAGTGTATCTAAAATTATGTATATATACAAATACCATATGATCTCACCTATAAATGGAACCCAATCAACAAAACAAACAAGCAAGCAAGCAAATTATAACCAGTGATATTGAAATAAAGAACAAATTGACAGCAACCAGAAGGGAAGGGGAGGGGGACCACAGGGGAAAGGAGAAGGGTCGTCAAGGATCATGTACAGAGGACACATGAACAAAGCCTAAGTGGGGGTAAGATTGAGGGTGGGATGTTGGGATGGGTAGTGCAAGGGGGAGTGGTGGGGGAAAATGGAGATGACTATACTTGAACAACAATAAAAAATAAAAATAAATAAAATTATGTATCTATAATAATAATCAATGTGACAAGTATTCAACACTGGCTGTTCCAACTAGTAAACGTATTATGGTATGACTTGATAACGTTTTTAAAATAATTTTTCTTGATTATGCTATTATAGTTCTATCAACTTTTCCCCTTTGTGCCCTGTACCCACCAAACCCCACTCTCTCAGGCAATCCCCACACCATTGTCCATGTCCATGGGTCATAAGTATTAGTTCTTTGGCTATTTCATTTCCTATGTTGTACTTTACCTCCCCATGACTATTCTGTAAATACCTATTTGTACTTCTTAAGACCCTCATCTATTCACCCATTTCTCTACACCCCTTTCCCATCTGGCAACCATCAACACTCTCTCTGTATCCAAGATTCTGTCTCCTTGTTTGCTTAGTTTGTTTTTAAATTAAATTGTTGAAAGATATGTATTTAATGCCATTTTATTGTTCATAGTTTTGATCTTCTTTTTCTTAAATAAATCCTTTTAACATTTCATATAATAGTTTGGTGATGATGATCTCTTAGCGTTTTCTTGTCTGGGGAAATCTTTATCTGCCCTTCAATTCTAAATGATATCTTTGCTGGGTAGAAGCGTCTTGGCTGTAGGTCCCTGCTTTCCATGTCTTTGAATATTTCTTGCCATTTCCTTCTAGCTTGAAAAGTTCATTTTGAGAAATCAGCTGACAGTCTTTTGGGGACACTCTAACTAACTGCTTTTCTCTTGCTGCATTTGAGATTCTGTATCTTTAACCTTTGGCATTTTAATTAGGATGTGTCTTGGCATGGGTCTTATTGCATCCTTCTTGTTTGGGACTCTCTGTGCTTCCTGGACTTGAATGTCTATTTCCTTTAACAAATTTAAGAAGCTTTCTTTCTATTTTTTTCAAATAGATTTCCAATTTCTTGCTCTTTCTCTTCACCTTGTGCCACCCCTATGATGTGAATATTGGAATGCTTGAATTTGCCCCACAGGCTGCTTACACTAGTTTTTTGGAATTCTTTTTTCTTTTTGTTGTTCTGATTGGTTGTTTTTTGCCCCCATATTTTCCAAATCATTGATTTGATTCCTGGCTTTATGCACTCTATTATTATTTTCCTTTAAATTGTTCTTTATATCAATTAGCGTATCTTTTGCTCCTGACTGGATTTTTTTTTTATGCTGCTGAGGTCCTCACTAAGTTCCTTGAGCATCCTTATAAACAGTGTTTTGAACTCTGAATCTGATAGATTGCTTATTTCCATTTTGTTTAGTTTTTTTTATGGAATTTGTATCTCTTCTTTCATTTGGGCCATATTTCTTTGTCTCCTCAAATTGGCAGCCTCCCTGTGTTGGTTTCTATGAATTAGATAGAGCTGCTTTGACTCCATGTCTTGGTTGTGTGACTTAATGTAGTAGATGTCCTGTAGGGTCTAGTGGCACATACTCCCCTGTCAGTCAAGCTGGGTACTCAAGGTGCACCCTTTAGGTGGGCTGGTACACCCTCTTCTTGTAGTTGAGCCTTGGTTGCTATTGGAAGGGATTTACCTAAGCCAGTCAGCTGCAAAGAACTGGCTGTGACCACTGACCACCAATCTCCACCTTCTATAGAGGATTAGCTGTGCAAGGGCAAGGTGGTGGTGTTCCAGTGTGATCTGTAGCTGTCCACTGGGTATGCAGGCACTGGGATTTCCTAGGTGGTGCTGGCCACGTCAGCCCCAACCTGTGTTTTGCCAGGGACCACCCTGCATGAGCTATAAAGCAATCTGAGATATCTGCTACTTGTGCTGGGCTTGAAGATTCCCAGGTGAAGCCAAACTATGAATTTAGACTGGCTGCTGCTAGTGCTGTGCTTTGGGCCACTTAGCAAGAATTACAGGGGCTGGGGGCTCACTGAGGCCAGCTGTTGCTTGTTTAATAAGATTTAGGAAGTTGTGAAGCATGAGCCAAGACTGGCAATTCATATGGAAAAGTCATGGTTAACAGTCTGGGTAGGGCAGAGTCTCAGGGGATCTCCAGGGTGGGGCAAACAGTGTTGGCCAGGTTGATGGAGTCTCATATGCGGTACAGTCCTGCAGGCTTTGTGGCTTTGTTGGAGGAGGGCTCACAAAGGGACAATGGATTCCGCCCACCTTTCTGTCTCAGAGATAACTGTCCCCCAGCTCTTCCCTTGATGCCAGACACTTCCGTTCTTCCCCATATGTCACTCACTCATGCCATTCGAGCTACTACACTGGTGATGAGTAGAGCTCAGAGGGAGTGAATCTGAGTAAGTCTGTGTGTGGGTTCTTTAAGGGGAACTGCTTGGGACTCCAGAAGTTTCTTCCGCCGAGTCAATCTCTGCTGGTGTTTGTAGCCAGCAGTTATGGGGACTTAATCTTCCTGGCACTGGAACCCTGGGCTAGGGGCCTGGTGTGGGGCTGGGACTCCTCACTCCCAAGATATCCCTACTAAATTTTTATCCAGCAAATGGGGATATGGGATCAGTCTATTCTTCATCCTTGCCCCTCCTACCAATCTGGATTGATGTGGTTTCTTTAATTCCATAGTTGTCAGACTTCCAGTCAACTCAATTCATGATGGTTCTGAGTGATAGCTATTCTATATTATAGTATGTAATTTTGACCCTCAGCCACCATCTTAACTGGAAGTTATCCTTGATAACTTTATTTATGTCTCTTTGATACATGCAATATGCTTCTTTTTTATAAACAAAAAAACATGTGATGGATGATTTTTTTAATGCTTAAAATTACCCTGTTAGTATATATGTTCTTCATCCCACCTGTGCCTGTTTTGAGCCAATTAATTTGTTCACTTACTTCAGCAAACATGGATGTCAGATATCTGGACTCTGACATCTTTTCAGTGAGCTTATTTTATTCAAAATTCAGAATTATTTAATACAAGTTTACATACTGATCTTTCCAAATAATTTTCCGCATGGGATTTTGTCTTTGGCTTGCACTAAATGATCATCTGCCTCTGCTGACATTTTAGTGTTCATTGTAATAGCTCCCAGTATTTATCAATGTTCATGTCTTTGAATACAAATAATCCATAAAAGAATGAAAACTGAATGATGCTACATTTCTGGAATAACTTTTTAGTTACTTCATTCCTTTACTTTTTTGTATATATTTATGTAGTATTTAAAGTATGCAAACCTACCCTAGTCAGGTAGCTATGTTGGTTAGAGCATTGTCCTTATACTCCAACATTGTGTGTTTGTTCCCAGGTCAGGGCACATACAAGAATAACCTATGACTGCATAAATAAGTGGAACAACAAATCAATATTTATCTCTCTCTCAAAACATTAAATATTAAACATTTAAAAATAAAATATGCAAACCTAAATATTATGTAGTTACTTAGGCATAATTAGATGCAATTTAATATCAGATTACTTTAATTATGCATTTATTCTTCAATTAAGCTATTATTATCAAACAATAATCAGAAGTTTCATAATTCAATGTAACAGTTAATATACCCTGTAAACTAAGAGATATAAAAACATAATATTGACATTTTAATATCATTATTTGTTTAATAAACGCAAGAGATTCTACTGTAAAGACATGTGAATTGCTCATCTTTGCAAAGCATAAAACAAAGCATAATAAACAATAAAAAACAAGAAACACAAAACATTAAAGGAGAACCTACAAGGTACAACCAAATTTACAGTGAGGAATCCAGAAGGACATCACAAAATAAATTACATGTACCTTGATACCTGAAGTGGCTATATTTTGGACTTATGCTTTAAAAGTGTACAACATTATTCCATTTGAATTAACACAAACTAGTAAAGAAATAGATAAATGATTTGCATAACATCAGGAGAACTGCAATTAGGATTTTCTAATTTAATCAGAATACAATTCAACTTATTTACTTGGAGATATCAAAGTTTAATTCTATAGATTTTAATTGCTAAAGCTTAACAATATAAAAGCAAAATTTATGCAAATACTTGCATATAGAGTTCTAGCAAAAAACAAACAGTTACATATACTAAGAAAGCAACCTATAGTCAATTATTTTTGTCCAATTGAAACTAGATGAAAGTTGTTTGTCATTAATCATCTTTGCAGGATAAATGTTGGAAACTCTAGGAAAATTACAGAATTAAAAATGTACTGATTAGAACCTCAGTTGTCACAGAAAATTCCTCATTCCTCTCACCAAAATTTTTAAAAAAATTTAGTCAGAGTGGACTAATACGTACTGGGAAATCATAATTTTGTAATTACATGCAATATTTAAATAGAAAACAGCTAATGTTTTAATATACAGACTGTCATCTCTTCGGGGGAATGCTGTCTCTAGGAATCAGTATTAATCAATGCTAGTTTCATAAAGAACCCAGTTTAGTTGTATCATTAGTAGTAAAAATCTTGAGAGCCAGATGAATTATTTCTCATCTTTAGAATGCCCATACCAACACATCTCATATAGCACAGGTGCTCAGTAAAATGGAATGGATTTACAATTGCATTAATTCTAAGTTTTTAATGATGAACTTTTTTAAAGCATTGAATTTTTTAGGTTAGATAGAATTTACATTTTTAATCTTTATTACATCTTTTTCCATTACCATTTAGTTGACTTATAACCCCCTCCCACCAGCAATCAGCACACTGTTGTCCACGTCCATGAGTCCTTTTCCCTTTCTGCTCAAATCCTCCACCCATTAACCTTTCCCCACAGCGTTGGGGACAAGATGGACAGCGTTGGGGACAAGATGGACAGCGTTCTTTCTGCTCTCCATCTATGTGAGTCTGTCCCCATTTTCTTTGTTAGTAAAGTTCATTCATTAGATTTCTTATATGAGTAAAATTATATGATATTTGTCTTTCTCTGACTGGCTTATATATCATTTGGCATAATGTTCTCCAGGTACATCCATACTGTTGCAAAGGGTAAAATTTTCTTCTTTTTCATGGCCAAGAGGTATTCCATGGTGTAAATGTCCCATAGTTGTTTTATCCACTCATCTACTGGTGGACACTTGGGCTGCTTCTATATCTTGGTGATTGTAAATAACACTACAATCAACATAGGGATGCTTATGTTCTTTCAAAGTAGTATTTTGGGTTTCTTCGGATATATTCACAGAAGTGAAGTTGCTGGGGCATAAGGCTATTTCATTTTTAATTTTTTGAGGTATCTCCATGCTGCTTTTCACAGTAGCTGTACACATCTGCATTCCCACCAACAGTGCATAAAGGATCCCTTTTATGCACATCCTCACTGGCACTTGTTTGTTCATTTATTGATCATAGCCATTCTGAACAGTAGGAAGTGATATCTCATTGTAGATTTAATTTGTATTTCTCTGCAAATTAATTAGTGACATTGAGCATCTTTTCATATGCCTATTGGCCATGTGTATCTCCTTATTGGAGAAGTGTTTATTCAGGTCCTTTACCCATTTTGTAATTGAATTATTTGATTTCTTGGTGTTAAGTTTATAACTTTTTAGAAATTTTGGATATTAACCCCTTATCGGACGTATTGGATACTATGATCTCCCATTTCATGGGTTGTATTTTTATTTTGTTAATGGTTTTCTTTGATATGCAAAAACTTTAGTTTGATGTAGTTCCATTTATTTATTTTTTCTTTTGTTTCCCATGACCAAGAAGATATATAAGATAAAATATTGCTACAGTCAATGTCCAAGATTTTGCTTCCTATGTTTTTTTCTAAGATTTTTATGGTTTCATATCTAACAGTTCAGTCTTTAATCTATTTTGAATTTTTTCTTGTATGTGGCATAAGAAGGCACAAATTTTATTTTTCTTGACATATCTGTCCGATTTTTCCAGCACTATCATTGAATAAACTATCCTTAACCCATTGAATATGTTTGCTGCTTCTGTCAAGTATTAATTAACTATAAAAGTGTTGGTTTACTTCTGGGATTTCTATTCTGTCTCATTGATCTATGTGTTTGTTTTTATGACAGTCTCATACTGTTATGACTCCTATGGCCTTATACTACAGTTTGATAGTAGGTAGCATGAATCCTCCAACTTTGTTCTTCTTTCTCACAATAGCTGTTGCTGTGTGGGGCTTTTTATGGTTCCGTATAAATTTTTGATATATTTGTTCTAGTACTGTGAAATACATGATTGGTATCTTGATATGAAATGCATCAAATCTATAGATTGTTTTGGGTTGTATGGACATTTTATTGTTGTTAAGACTTCCTAGCCATGAGGCTAGGAACACTTATCTGTTTCTTCTTCATTTCTTTCTTCAGTGTCTTAAAATTTTCTGAGTACAAACCTTTTACATCCTTGTTTAGTTTTACTTCTAAGTATTTGATATTTTATTTTTTGAAGCAATTGTGTAGGATTTTGTTAAATATCCCTTTCTGATAGTTGATTGTTGGCATATAAAAATGCAACTGATTTTTCAATATTAATTTTGTATACTGCTACTTTACTGAATTTATTTATTAGTTCTATTAGTTTCTTGGTGGAATTTTTAGGGTTTGCTATGCATAGTATCATGTCATCTGCAAATAAAGATAGTTTCACTTCTTCCTTTCCAATTTGGATGCCTTTTATTTCTTATTTTTGTGATTGCTATGGCTAGTACTTCCAGTGCTATGTTGAATAAGAGAGGTAAAAGTAAACACCCTTTCTGATTCCCAGTTTTAAGGGGAAGACTTGTAGTTTGCCCATTATATGTCACTGGTGGTGAATTTGTCATAGATGGCCTTTATTGTGTTGAGATACATTCCTTCTATTCCCACTTTGCTGAGTTTTTATCATAAGTGGGTGCTGGATTATATCAAATGCTTTATCTGCATCTATGATATGATCATGTGGTTTTTATCCTTCATTTTGTTGATGTGATATAATACATTTATTGATTTTGAAATATTGTACCAACTTTCCATTCCTGGAATAAATCCTACTTGATCACAGTGTATGGTTTTTGTGATGCATTGCTGTATTCAATTTGCTGATATTTTGTTAAGGAGTTTAGCGTTTATGTTTATCAGTGATATTAGACCATAATTTCCCCTCTTTGTAGAGTCTTTATCTGGTTTTGGAATTAAAATAATGCTGGTCTTGGAAAATGAGTGCGGGTTTTTTAAACTCTAGAATTTTATGAAGTAGTTTGAAAAGGAGAAGTGTTAGTTCTTTTAAGAATTTGGTAAAATTCACATATGAAGCTGTCTGGTCCAGGGCTTTTGATTGTTGAGAGGTTTTTTTATTTCTGCTTCAATTTCACTTAATTTAGTCTGTCTATTCACATTCTTATATTCTTCCTGATTTAGTTTTGGAAGATTGTATGTTTCTAGAAACTTATCCATTTTTTCCATAGTCCAATATGTTAGCATATTGTTGTTAATAATATTTCCTTACAATCCTTTGCATTTCCTCGGTGTAGGTTTTCAATTCTCCTCTTCCATTTCTGATTTTCTTTATTTGGGTCATTTCTCTTATTTTTTAGATAAGAGTAGATAAGGTTTGTCATTTTTCTTTATCCTTTGAAAGAACCGTGTCCTAGATTAATTGATCTTTTGTATTGTTTTTAGACTATTTCAATTCAGCTTTGATCTTTATTATTTCCTTCCTCCTATTCACTTTGTATTTTGTTTGTTGTTCTTTTTTAGTATCTTTATGTGTATAGTTAGATTGTTATTTGAGGGATTTTTTTTTTGAGATACACCTGTAATGCTATGAATTTCCCCCTTAGGATTGCATTACCTGTGTCCCACAGATTTTGGAATGTTGTGTCCTCATTTTCATTTATCTCAATTTGTCTTTTGATTTCTTACTTGACCTTATTGCCCCATTCATTGTTCAATAACATGTTATTTATCTGTCATGTCTTTCTGAATTTTTCTTGTGATTGATTTCAAGTTTCGTAACATGTGGTCAGAGAAGATGCTTGATATATTTCAACCTTCTCAAATTTATTGAGATTTGTTTTGTGTCCCAACACGTGGTTTACCCTAGAAAACGTTCTGTGAGCATTTGAAAAGAATGTATATTCTGCTGCTTTGGGATAAAGTGTTCTGTAGCAGCTATCAATTAAATCATTTTGATCAAGTGTGTCATTTAAGGCCACTGTCTCCTTGTTCATTTTCTGTATGGATGATCTATCCACTGAAGTAAATAGGGTGCTAAAATTGCTGACTATGACTGTATTTATGTCAATATCTCCCTTTATGTCCATCAAGATTTTCTCATACCTTTAGGTGCTGCTATGTAGTGTGCATAATGTATACTACGTAATGTAGTATGGTGTAGTTCTCTTTCTTCATTATGTAGTGTCCTTCTTTGTGTCTTACTATACCCTTTCTTTTGAAGTCTATTTAATTAGATATAAATATTTTTGCCCCAATGTTTTTTTCTTTCCATTTGCATGAAATATATTTTTCTGTCCCTTTACTTTTAGTCTGTGTGTATCTTTCATTCTAAGGTGCATCTCTTGGAGACAGCATATATATGGGTTTTCTTTTCTTATCCCTTCAGCTACCATATGTCTTTTGATTGTGACTTTTAAATGCTTTACATTTAAAGTGATTATCTATAGATATGTATTTATTGCCATTAATTTTTAAATAATTTTCTCTATTTTTTTCTTTTTCTTTTTCTTAATGCCAGCCATGTAACATTTGTTGCAGTACTGGTTTGTTAACAAACTCCTTCAGTTTTTTCTTGTCTGGTAAGTTCCTTATTTTTCCTTCAACTTTAAATGATAAATTTGTTGGATAAAGTAGCCTTGGTTGTAAATCCATGATTTTCATCTCCTTGAATATTTCATGGCAATCCCTTCTGGCCTGAAATGTTTCTGTTGAGAAATCATGTGACAGTCTAATTGGCATTCCCTTGTAGTTAACTAACTGCTTTTCTCTAGTGACTTTTAAGATTCTCTCTTTATCTTTAAGCTTTGCCATTTTAGTTATGATGGCAAAGACCTCTTTGGGTCCATCTTGTTTGAGACTCTCTGCATTTCCTGGACTTGCTTGCCTATTCCATCTACCAGTTTAGGGAAATTTCAGTCATTTTTTTCTTCAAATAGGTTCTCAATTCTTTGCTCATTCTCTTCTCATTCTAATATTCCCATGATGTGGATGTTGTTATACTTCATGCCATCCCAAAAGTTTCTTAAACTCTCCTCATTTTTAAAAATTCTTTATTCTTTTTGCTGCTCTGCTTGGGTTTTTTTTTTTTTTCCTACTTTGTCTTCCAAATCGTTGATTTGATCCTCTGCTTCATCTGACCTGCTGTTTATTCTTTACAGCATATTATTTGTTTCAGATATTGCATTCTTTATTGCTGCCTGGTCTTTTTATGGTTTGTATGTCTTTTTTCATGCTGTTTAGTATCCTTATAATCATTACTCTAAACTCTGTATGTCTTGTTCATCTGCATTTAATTTAGCTCTTCTGGAAAATTATCTTGTTCTTTCATTTGGGACCTGTTTGTTTGTCTTCCCATTTGGCTTCCTTTTTGTGTTCATGTTTATGTATTAGGTAGATCTGCTAAGGTTCTTGTGAAAGCCTATGTCAGATGCTGGCTGTCATTGGCTCTGAGCAACCTGTTTGGAGCTATCAGCAATCTGCATTTTGTGGCTCTCTCTGCTGCACCTGGGTGTATTAAAACAGAACACAGATGTGCACCAAGGCTAGCTTTTATCAGCACTGGGTCTAGGCAAAGTTCAACTAATGTTCACAGTTTCTAGATATCTCCCTCTGCATGCATGTTTTCTGTTAATCCTAAACACTGAAATTGTGTTCAGTTGTACTCCTCAGTAGGTCTTAAGCTCAACAAGGTGGGATGAGAGGGATTCCTGAAGGTGGGTATTAAATTTTTATGCTTCTATACATTGCTACCAATTTAAAAGGGAAATTAAAAGAAAAAGAACATTTAGAAAACACAAGGGTTTAAATTTTGTAATGAGATTACCTGTTTTCAATCTAGTATAGTCACTCCTCCCTCATTTAATTCTTTCTGCATTTTTTTAAGTAATGCTGACTTTATTTTTTCTTTTTTATATTATATATTTGATACACTCTGTAATTATTTGCTCACAGACACACATAAATTTGTATATATACATATATATTTATATATGTAACACGTTTCAACAAACAAAACATAAAGATTATTTCAATGAACCAAATCAATTTTCAACTTCAATAATCATGTTTTAGATATACATGATATAATTAGATAACTTAAGGCTGAATGTGGGATGTAGGTTTGTAAGTCCTCTTAATTCCTTTTCTTTAAATTAAATGATCTTTATATTTAGCAACACATTTATAGAAATATTCTTTCATAAAGTTGAACCAAACAAGAAGTAAATGAGAAAAATATATGAAAAATAAGCATAGTTAACTATCAGAAGACTAGCTGAAGGAAGTGCTAAAGATTTTAAAATATTGTAAATATATACTTTTTTTTTACTACTTATACCTTCACACCATAAAGTCTTTCTGAAGTTCACCCACTTTTGATTTTTAAAGTCATAACTAGGCAGAAAAGAGAACAATTGAATTAAAGTGACCAAGAACATTCACTTGCAATTTAATGATTTAGTGAAAGGCACTTTCTTTCTGAATTTAAAAAAAATCAATAGTGTTGTTAAACTATTAACATTTGTAAATGTCTGCACCACTGAAGTAAATGTAATAAAATGTTTAGAGTCAGCTTAAAAGTAAAAAACTGAACTTTTACATATACAAGATGTTAGCATCTCTAATTAAATGCTTTACTTTTAGAAAACTGTGTTACAACTGCCATCAAAATAGGTTGGAAATAAATAAAAATAAATAATCTTATTACTTTATGTGACAAATAGCCTAGCTCAAAATATTTCAAATCATAGTTCCCAAAATGAGACCTTAGATAGAGAGTCATAGAACTCAAAAAAAGAGAAGTAATTGGAAAATATTAGTAAAATAAAGGGCACAAAAGCATTTCATGTATTCAGAAATAGTACTTAAATATTAGTTAAAGTCATATCAGTAAGTCCTACCCATAAGATTTGGGTCAGCCTGTTTCATGGAGTATTTTCATGAATATAGAAACACTCTTCCCTCTTGATTTACTTTTCATAGCAAAGAATGTGAGGTAAAAAAAATAATTGTCATTTAAAAATGTTATTGCCCATTCCTAATGAACACATTCATTCTGTATATCGGGTGGTACCTGAATAAGTAAGAGTTTTCAATATTAAGCATTTCTACAAAAGTATTTGTATGATAAATTTGAAGCAACTACTGTATTTAAATTTTAGCATGTTAGTCATTCAACTATATTTTTTAAGCTAAGTATGTTTTGCAATATTTCAACTTAACAAAAATAGCAAATTACTATAGTGAGAGGGAAAATAATTTTAAAAGGTGCCCTGGCTGGCGTAGCTCAGTGGATTGAGCACGGGCTGCGAACCAAAGCATCGCAGGTTCGATTCCCAGTCAGGGCACATGCCTGGGTTGCTGGCCACAGCCCCCAGCAACTGCACATTGATGCTTCTCTCTCTCTCTCTTTCTCCCTCCCTTCCCTCTCTAAAAATAAATAAATAAAATCTTTTAAAAATGCTAAACAAAAGATTCTCTCTTTAAAAAAATAATAATAATTTTAAAAGGTATATTTAATCTGATCCAAATATTTTGAAGCAATATATGATTTTCCATAGTCTTACATATTTCCAAAGTTTGGGTAATACTTGTATATTAAGAACAGGTATATGTCAGTGATAATTATGAAGCATATAAGATTTAAAGATTTTACACTAAGGATTGATCTGTACACAGTAGAAATTTGCAGTCCTAAATTGTGCACATAAGACAAAGAATGTATAAAGGGGATATATTTATAAAAAAAAAGAGATAATTTTATCAATTGATATTGTAATAAATAAGTCTAATTAAAATATCAAATTCATTTTAGAATATTGTTTGCAGTATGTTATTCTCTATATATGGATTGTTTTATTCTCTAGTCTCACTTTATCACTTTTTACCTGTTTTCCTCAACTATAGAGAGCTTGTGAATATTTTTGAAGAACTGACTTTAATTTGTATTTCAATACATAAATTTTACCCTCAAACTGAGACATTGATCTGTACATAAATTATAAATTGACAAAGCAATCAAAACCACTGTTTGTCTACCACATCAGTAAACCTAAACAGATGGCACTGCATTGACAGTATCTTTAGAAAAACTCTGATGATCAGGAATTCACATGGGAGAAGAAAGGAGGGCATCTGAAGTGATTCCAGTAACTAGTAGCAGACAAAATGTATTTTTAGGAAAATTGTGCCTGATTGAATTTATTTCCTGTGTATAAAGGCAAAATAATATGTGTTGCAGAAGGAAAGTAAGATACACACAAGATCTAAGAGGTGGAGTAGGCAGAAAGTGCACTCACCTTCTCCCAGAACCAAACTGAAATTACAACTAAAATATAAAAAAATTAACCTGAATATACCACTCAAGACTGGATGAACAGAAAGAAGTTTTATAACCAAGGATATTCAGAAGAAGTCATATCAAGACTGGTAGGGAAGGCGAAAATGCAAAATAGGCTAGCCCTGCTAGCATGGATAGTGGCAGAGGTCCCAGAGGGATATCTTAGCTGCAAAGCTTCCTTCTGAGGAGCTGAGAGACAGACACACTCTTAAACGGTCAACACACAGAATCTTGTTCACTCACCCTAGGCTCCAGCAGAGGGAAGCTGAAGAGGACTAGAGTCCTGTCAGAAGAGACTAGGGTTTGTGGCTTAGTTAGGTCTGGACAAACTCAGAGGGTGTTAGTGACTGAGTTGTGTGGCTCTGAGGCAGGAGAAACTTCAATTACATTCTCCCAAGCCTGACCAGCATCTTCCCATAATGGAAGAAGCACTAGACCCATACTCTGACCTCCAGCAGACCCACCCTGCTAAGTCTGGGCTCCCAGCAGTGTCTTGGACAGAATGAGTTGTGTGACTTGAGGATGAATGTAATTTTTCCCTCATATGATTGACTGGAGCAGACCATTCCCCTCACAGGGGCAATTCTTGATCTATTAGGTCCTGATAAACTCTGCTGGCCTCACCCTGGTGAATCCCTGTGACCCTGCCCCATAACAAAAGTCTGCTGGTACTAGAGCACATGGAAGGGGACAGCTAAACTTAGTATATCCTGGGACTTTGGCTGAGTCACCTCAGACCCAATGCTGACACCATCTTTAAACCTATTTCAATCTGATAAACATCACTTGTCCTTACCTGGTGACTCACTGAGAGCCTACCTCATACAACTCAAATACCACCAGAGGCATTTTCAGTGATGAAGCCCAACAGATAGCTGGAGGTGGAGGCAGGTTCCAGGATGCTTTGGGACTTCTGCTGATGAGCCCCAGGGCTTAGAGCTGGTAGAAGCCAGCCTTAGTGCACAGCTTAGTTCTTTCTGCTCACACCAAGGACCAGCAGAGATAGCCACAAACTGTGGATCATTTTGTAAGTCCAAACAGGTTGTTCAGGGACAGTCACAGACAATATGTGACATTGATCTGCACCAGAGTACAACCCAAGAGGTCCTGTAACACCCAGTGGCAAGCTACAGATTACATCAGAGCAGGATCCAATTAACTTCACCAGAGACATATTCAAAGGGAAATCACTGCAGACCCCACACCAGGGTGAGGCAAATTCTGCTTCAGGTGGTCAACACCTGTATTACAGCTTCTACACTGCGGCCCAGGTTGATCCTCACAGTCAGTCAGCCAGAGGGTTGACATAATATAGGAACAAGCCAATAATAATCAAGACTCAGTTACAAGAGAAGGCCTCATGTAACACACACAAAGGATATTCCTAGAGCATAAAGCCATGGTGTCAAGGAGACTGGGCCACTGAATCCCACAAGACATCTACTACATGAAACCACCTAAAAAACTAGAGAACATAACACATCTGCCTAATTCATAGAAGAAAAAAAACACACAAAAAAAGGCAGCCAAAATGATGAGACAAAATCATGACCCAAACGAAAAAACAGAGGAATCTCCAGAAAAAAGAAAACTGAATAAATAGTAGACAATTTATAAGATATAAAATTAAGAAAATGGTTTTAAGGATGTTCAAGGAACTTAGAGATAACTTCAACAAGATGAGAAAGGACATAAAAACCATGAAAGAGAACTAGTCAGAAATCAACTATACAGTATCTAAAATGAAAAATACACTAGAAGGAATAAACAGAAGTTTGGATGAACAGAGGATCAAATTAGTGATTTGGAAGACAAAGTAGAAGAAAATGACCAATCAAAGCATCAAAAAGAAAGAAAGAATATTTTAGAAATGAGGATAGCCCTGGCTGGTGTGTCTCAGTGGACTGAGTGCCAGCCTGGGAACCAAAGGGTCATCAATTCGATTCCTAGTCAGGGCACATGCCTGGGTTGAGAGCCAGGTCCTCAGCAGGAGGCATGCAAGAAGTAACCACACATTGGTGTTTCTCTCCCCTTCTTTCACCCTCCCTTCCCCTCTCTCTAAAAATGAATAAATAAAATCTTTAAAATAAATAAATAAATTATGATAATTTAAGGAATCTTAGGAACAACATGGAGCATAACAATATCTGCATCATGGTACCAGAATGAGAAGGGAGATAGCAAAGGGTTGAGAACCTGTTTGAAGAAATAGTGGTTAAAAACTTTCCTAACCTGGTGGAGAAAAGGACATACAAGTCCAGAAGCACAGAGAGTCTCAAACAGATAACCCAAAGAGGCCCACACCAAGATACATCATTATTAAAAAGGCAAAGTTTAAAGAAAAAAAAAGAATATTAAAAGCAGCAAGAAAAAACCAGTCAGTTACATGCAAGGGAGCTCCCATAAAACTGTCAGCTGATTTCTCAACAGAAACATTTCAGGCCAGAGATATTGGCATGAAATATTCAAAGTAATGGAAAGCAAGGACCTACCAGCAAGGCTATCATTTAAAACTGAAGGAGAAATAAAGTGCTTCCTAGATAAGAAAGAGCTAAAGGAGTTCATCACCACCACATCAGTATTATAAGAAATGTTAATGGGTCTTATTGAAGAAGAAGAAGAAGAAGAAGAAGAAGAAGAAGAAGAAGAAGAAGAAGAAGAAGAAGAAGAAGAAGAAGAAGAAGAAGAAGAGGAAGAGGAAGGGGAAGAAGAAGAAACAACAGAAGAGCATAATTACAGAGAATAAAATGGCAATAAATATGTACCTATCATAATCAAATGTAAATCATTTAAATGCTATAATCAAAAGATATAGAGTAGCCAAATAGATAATAAAATAAGGCCAAAATGTATGCTATATACATGAGACCCACCTCAGTATGAAAAATACATGCAGACTAAAAGTAAAGGGATGTGAAAAGAGATTACATGCAAAATGGAAATGAAAAAATAGCTGAGGTAACAATACTTACAGAAGACAAAATAATTTTAAAACAAAGACTATAATAATAGACAAAGAATGACACTATAATAATAAAGAATGACACTACATAATGACAAAAGCAGCAATCCAAAATTAGCATATAACCCTTATAAACATTTATGTACCCAACATAGGAGCACCTAAATATATAAAGCAAATCTTGATGGACATAAAGGGAGAAATCAACAGTAATAAAATAATAATAGGGGATTTTAACATCCCAGTGACTTCAATTGTTAAATCTTTCAGGCAGAAATTCAATAAAGAAATGGTGTCCTTACATGACACACTAGATCAAATGGATTTAATTGATGTCTTCAGAGCATTTTTTCCCCAGAGCAGCAGAACATGCATTCTTTTCTAATATACATGGAACATTCTCTTGATAGACCACATATTAGGGCACAAAATAAGTCTCAATAAATTTAAGAAGATTAAAATCATATCAAGCATCTTCTCTGACTATTATGATATGAAACTAGAAATCAAGCACAAGAAAAAAAACTGAAAAATAACACAAGGCTTGGAAGCTAAATAACACATTACTAAACAATGAATAGGTTAACAATGAGATCAGGGAAACAATTTAAAAAATAATGTAAAACAAATTGAAATGAGAATACACCAATCTATGGTATAGAGGAAAAGCAGTCCTAGGAAGGAAATTCATAGTATTGCAGGCCTACCCAGAAAAATAAATAAACTAGAAAAACATCAAATAAACAATTTAGGTTTGCACTTAAAGATACTAGAAAAAGAACAAGGCCCAAAGTGAATAGAAGAAAGAAAATGTTCAATATCAGAGCATAAATAAAAAATACACAGTCTAAAAACACTGTACAAAAGATCAGTGACACCAAAAACTGGTTCTTTCAAAGATAAGCAACATTAATAAAGCTTTAACAAGACTCATCAAGAAAAAGAGAGGACGCAAATAAATTAAATCATAAATGAAAAAGGAGTAACAACTGATACCACAGAAATACAAAGGATTGTAAGAAAATATGAAAATATGACAACAAACTGGACAATATAGAAAAATATATAAATTCCTAGAAACATGCAGTATTCCAAAATTAAATGAGAAAGAATCAGAAAATCTGAATAGACTGATTATAACTAATGAAAATGAAGCTTTAATGAAAAAAAAAAACTCCCAATGAATAAAAGTCCTGGATTAGATGGCTTCCCAGGTGAATTTTACCAAACAACCAAAGAAGAACTAATACCTATCATTTTCAAATTCCTCCAAAAAACTCAAGAGGAAAGAAAAGCCCTAAGCTCATTTTATGAAGCCTGCATTATGTTAATTCCAAAGCCAGATAAAGACACTACAAAGCAAGAAAATTACAGGCCAATATCTTTGATGAACATAGATCCTAGAATCTTCAAGAAAATATTAGCAAAATGGAACCGATAATACATTTAAAAATTGAAACACCATGATCAATTGTGATTTATTCCAGAGATGCTGGTTGCTACATTATCCACAAATTAATAAATGTGATGCACCACATAAAAAAATGGAAGAATAAAAATCACGTGGCCATATCGAAGATGCAGAAAAGCATTTGATAAAATCCAACACCATTTATGATAAAGACTCTTAACAGAGTGGGAATGGAGGGAAAATAGCTCAACATAATAAAGGTCATATATGCCAAATCCACAGCAAACATTACTTAATGGTCCAAAACTACAAGCATTTCCGTCAATATCAGAAACAAAGCAGGGAGGTCAACTTTCTCACTCTTATTCAACGTAGTATTAGAAGTCCTAGGCACAGCAATCAAACAAGAAGAATAAAAGGTATCTACAGTTGGAAAGTAAGAAGTAATACTGTCATTATTTGTAGAGGATGTGATACTGTATATAGAGAACCCCAAAAATTTCAGCAAAAAAAACTAGAACTGATAAATGAATTCAATAAAGTAGCAGAAGACAAGATAAATATCCAGAAATCAGTTGCTAAATAACAGCAACTGTTGTTGCTGTGTAACAAAATAATTGATGTGTAATTTTTACACATCAATTATGAACTAGTGGAAAGTGAAACTCAGTAAATAATCCCATTTACAATTTCATCAAAAAAAATATAACATAGCTAGAAATAAATTTACAAAGGATGTAAAAGACCTATATTCAGAAAATTATGTCACTGAACAAAGAAATTAAAGAAAATACAAATAAATGGAAACATATTCTGTGTTCACAGATGTGAAGTATTAACATCATTAAAATACCCATATACCCAAAGCAATCTATAAATTCAATGCAATTCTTATCAAGATATGAATGGTGTACTTCACAGAATTAGAGCAAGTATTTCAGAAATTTATATAGGATCACAAAAGACCCCAAATAGCCATAGCAATTTTGAGAAAGAGAAGCAAACTTGGCGAAATCATGCTACCTAATAACAAACTATCTCACAAGCTCCTAGTAATCAAAACAGCATGGTACTGTTTTGGTACCATGCTGTACAAAAACAGATATACAAATCAAAGAAAGAGAGTAGGGGGCCCAGAAATAAACTGACAACTTTATAGTCAATTAATATTTAACAAAAGAGGCAAGAACGTACAATGGGGTAAAAATAATCAACTCAATAAATGGTGTTGGGAAATTGGACAGATATGTGCAAAAAAATGAAACTAGACCAACTTCTTACTTCATGCTTAAGAATAAGCAGAAAATAAAGACATAAATGTTAGATTCAAAGCCATAAAAATCCTAGAAGAAATCATAGGCAGTAAAATCTCAAACATTTCTCACATTTTTCTCACACATTGCTTCAACCAGGGAAACAAAAGAAACAATAAACAAATAGGACTGCATCAAACTAATTTTGCCTAGCAAAGAAAACCATCAACAAAATGAAAAGACAATCCACTGAATAAGAGAACATATTCAATGATATATCTGATAAGGGCTAATATCCAAACTTCATGGAGAACACATACAACTCAACATCACCAAAACAAACCATCCAATTTAAAAATTGTCAAAATACCTAAATAGACACTTTTTCAAAGAGGACATACTGATGGACAATAAATAAATGAAAAGTTGCTCAAGATCACTAATTATCAGAGAAATGCATATTAATGTCAATGGTCATCATCAATAAATCAACAAACAGTGATTAATAGATAGCAAAGATGTGGAGGAAAAGGGACCCTGGTGCACTGTTGTTGAAAATGTAGATTTGCGTAGCCACTGTGGAAAATAGTATGGAGTTTCTCAAAAAATTTTCAGTGGAACTGCTTCATGACCCAGCAATTCTACTTCTCTGAATGTATCCTGAGAAACACGAAACACTAATTCAAAAGAATATATGCAACCCTATGTTCATAGCAGTTATTTACAATAGCCAAGATTTGGAAGTGTGCGCCAAGTGACCATCAGTACATGAGTGGATAAAAGCTGTGGTACATTTACACAAAGAAACACTACTTGGCCATAGAAGGAAGGAAACCTTACCTTTTGCAATAGCATGGATGGACCCATAGAGTATTATGTTAAATGAATTAAGACAGTCAGAGAAAGACAGGTACCATATGATTTCATTTATATGTATAATCTAATGAACAAAATAAACAAGAAAAAATAAAATAGAAACAGGCTTATATGAAGAGCAGAGTGAAACCTGCCAGAGAGAAAGGGTTTGAGGGGCTGGATGTAAAATGTGAAGAGATTAAGCAGAAAAACAAAACGAAACAAAACAAAACCTTCATATACACAGACAGCAGTATGGTGATTACAAAAGGGAAGGTGGGGTGGGGGAGATAGAAGAGGGTAAAGAGGGGATAAATGGTGATGGAAGGAGACTTGACTTGGGGTGGTGAGCACAGAATACAGTGTACAGATATGATATATTATATAATTGTATACCTAAAGCCTGCATAATTTTATTAATCAATGTCACCCCAATAAACTCAATAAAAATTTTTAAAAGATATAAAGAAGTTCAGTATATGACCTCAGATTCATAGAATGTCATAAATAATCCTTTTGTTTTCTAAAAATAAAAGGATAGTTTAAACCAGAGACACCATTAAGTGGCTAATCATAAGAGATCTTATCATTTTTTCTGTGTGTGTGCATGTGTCTACATGATCCACACATAACCCTGATTATTAAAACTAAGAAAAATAATAAAATAATTATTTCTCTAACAGATATACCCCAAAGTAAATCCAAACTACAAAATACAATGTAACTCTCATTATAATATTCTACCTTTTAACATAAGGGGAATTCAGGCAAAATGTCAAGTGATATAATAAAAAGTGTTATCAGCACCTAGACCAATTCTCTGAGTCTTATTTTTTATGTCCCAAAATTGAGAAAGGGATTTTTGTATGATGAGGTACAAAAGGGGACATTTTTAGAGTTGCTGAAACATTGCTGTGCAGAGAGAACATCAAATCAAACAGAAATAATGTCACTAAAATATGTACTACATGCACATCAATATATTGTCCTAGTTTGCATGACTGAATTGTACAGAGTTCACTTCAGTAACTATAGGCTTTTGAATATTAAGTCTGGGAGGACTAATTGCCATTTATTGAATATGTCAGTGAAGCAGAACTTCAGTAAATCAAGTCAAAGTAGTAGGTAGGTTACAGCCTTTTTCTTCCTTGTTCTTTTAACCAAAGGATGGTTTCTCCTTTCAATCAGTGAAACTTACGGATAGTCTAGGAACTGGCTGCAGCACAAGAGTAATGGTTGAAATACTAGATGATCCAGTTTTATGACCCTTAGCACAGAGATTAAACCCTCTATTTCCAGCAATGCACAATTTCATGCTATTTCGAGGAGCTTGACTCTGAACTGAACTGTTTCAGACTGTTCACTTCAATCTGAATTTATAAAGCAAGTGACAGTCTGTAGCATGTAATGGAAAATAATAATGGAAGGACAGCTGTTCGCTTTCACAATTCTGCCATTCATGTTGAGAAACAAAAAGCTGTGGGGTTCTTGGATTCAGAAGAAAATGAGTTTGGATTTAACATTTGCAAAGAGAAATCTTTTTCTTATGTACTGATTAGGAGTAAATCTTTGGCAGTGGAATCAAGGGTCAAAGGTGGGACAGTTTTCCATGCAATGCAGAAGGAAGCGTAACTGATTTCTAGTCACAGATTGTGTTTTGTTTATTTGGCCACCAGATTCAAATGTTCTATATTACTTATCTTCCTTAAAAATAATGCAATATAAAATATAGAGGAAAATGGTTTGAAAGAGAGAGTACTTGTAAAATTACCAATTTAGGATAAGATAATTTTAAATTCCTTACTGAAATATGCTTTACTTAAATTATTATAGTGGAGAATATACTGAGTTCTTTGTATTTGGAATTTAATATTATGAATTGCCTATAATGGAGTAAAGATAGCCCCTTCAATAAATGGTATTGGGATATCTGGACTGGCCCATGCAAATAAATGAAACTAGACCACCAACTTATACCATATACCAGAATAAACTCAAAATGGAAAAAAGACTTAAGTATAAGTTGTGACAACATGAAAGTCATAGAGGAAAACATAAAGAGGAAAATTTCAGATATCCCATGTAGCAATATTTTTGCCAATATATCTCCTAGAGCAAGGGAAATAAAGGAAAAAATAAACCAACAGGACTACATCAAACTAAAAAACTTCTACATGGCAAAAGAAACCATCACCAAAATGAAAGGAAACTAACTGTATGGGAGAACATGTTTGCCAATGATGCATCAGACAAGAGACTGATCTCCAAAACATATGAAGAACTCACAGGGCTCAACACCAGGAAGAAAAATAATCCAATTAAAAATGGGCAAAATCCCTGCCTGGTGTAGCTCAGTGGATTGAGTACTGGCTTGAGAACCAAGGGGTCACCAGTTCGATTTCCAATCAGGGCACATGCCTGAGTTATAGGCCAGATCCCCAATTGTGGGGGGCATGTGAGAGGCAACCACACATTGGTGTTTCTCTCCCTCTCTTTCTCCCATTCCTATCTCTAAAAAGAAATACATAAAATTATTTAAAAAAATAAAAATGAAAATTAAAAATGGGCAAAGGACTTGAATGGACACTTCTCCAAGGGAGACATATAAAAGGCCCAGAGACATATAAAAGGATGCTCAGCATCACAAGCTGTCAGATAGATACAAATGAAAACCACAATGACATACCACTTCACACTGGTCATAATGGCCATCATTAAAAAATCAACAAACAAGTGCTGGCAAGGTTGTGCAGAAAAGGGAACCCTAGTGCACTGTTGGTGGGAATGCAGACTGGTACAGCCACAGAGGAAAACAGTATGGAATTTCCTCAGAAAAGTAAAAATGGAACTATCTTTTGATCCAGTGAGCCCACCATAGGGATTATACCCTAAGAATCCTGAAACACCAGCCCAAAAGAACCTATGCACCCCAATGTTCATAGCAGCACAATTTGCAAGAGCCAAGTGCTGGAAACAGCCTCAGTGCCCATCAGTAAATGAGTAGATCAAAAAAACTGTGGTACATTTACACAATAGAATACCATGCTTGTGGGAGGATGCTCTGCATGGCATGGGCCCATCTCCCACTGGAAGATGCACAGGACCCATGCCCACAGATAGGTTTTCCTGTGGGGAATCAGGCCTACAATGTACCTAGGCTGCTATGAGTCTTGCTTTTTGCTGAAACTCCCTCACCCCGAATTTAGGACATTTAATGCAAAGCAACTTCCTAAAAACCATGCTAAACCTTCCAAGGATGAGCATAACCAGTTCAACAGCTTTTGCCTTTTCATTTGCAGATATCCCTCTTCTGTGATGTGATTACCAGCATCCTCTCCTTTGTTTTCTGTTTAAGGTAACCACCTAAAGCAAGCCTGTGCATAGTTAATGAGGACCTTCTTGTAATGTGCCTAGTAGGATAATAAAAACTCATTGGAGGAAGGGCCAAGTCTTTTGCTCCCCTTGAGAGAAAAGTCATGCTGTCCCTTTTCCTCCACCAGATTCAGTAGTCTGTGTGAATGTCTCATTTTCATCCATAATGACGCAGACCCCACAAGCCAGGGTCCACATCACATGCTGCAGGAAGAAAGAAGGAACTCCTACCCTTTGCAACAGTATAGATGGAACTGGAGAATATTATGCTAAGTAAAGTAAACCAGGTGGTATAAGACAAATACCATATAATCTCACTTATAAGAAGAATCTAATGAACAAAATAAACTAATGAACAAAACAGAACCACAGGCATGGAAACATGGAGCAGACCAGAGAGGAGGCAGAAGGGGGATAATCATGGAAAGAAGGGGAAGGGACTAGATAAAAAACATGTGTGAATGTCCCGTAGATAAGGAAAACAGTGTGGGGAGTGACTGTGGTAGCAGGGGTTGGGATGAGTAAAGGAGGGCAAAGGAGGGAAAACTGATATAACTGTAATAGAATAACAATAAAAATGATAGGAAAGGAAATTCATAAGTATATTTTAAGTGTATACATAGAGCCTTGTATTCTAATATAAACAGTTTCCCCTAGAAATACATAATACTCAACACAATGTGATAGATTTCATTGAAACTATCAAGAATAAAATTTTACAATAACAATAGTCTGAATAAAACTACTAAATGTACCACATAAAATTAATAATAAATTAGTAGTATTAATAAATAATAAACCAGTGGTTCACATGATATGTGCTGTGGGAACTTAGATAACAATATTTTCCTACTGTAGGAAGGTGCAGCCAGGGGGCCCTCTAAAGAATGATTTGTAATGGGGTCCAGAACTCAAGGTGTCCAGGAAATATTAGAAAGATATATAGGATGTCCTCACACTCCACCACAGGTGTGAGTTGGGGGAAGGGACACATGGAGCAGGGCCATTGAGAGCTGTTTTGCATAGCAACAGGTTTGCAGCTACCCTCTGGCATGGTCATTTAACACATCTATAACCTTTAACTGGTTGCATAGATATGCTAAATAGCTGTGGCCAAGCTGTGAGCCAGGGGGATGGAAGGAACTTCCCCCCAAGATGTAACTGGGAGGCAACTCCCCCTAGTTACAGTGCCTGCATGAGAACTTGGAGATGATTGGCTCCACGACATGGGGTCACCCCTGCGCAGACTCATGATGGCAGCCTAGTAAAGCTGGAAGGATACTTAAACCCAGACTCTGCAGCCATTGTAGAGAGGACCATACGCCTGCAGCCATGTAAGGAGAACTATGCACTTTTGGCACAGGGGGAACCCCCCACCTGTCCCCGCAGCCATGAGAAGAATCATCATGCCTCATGGAGAGCTTTAGCAAAGAATCACCACGCAGCTTCAGTAGAGAACCACCATGTGGCTTTAGCTGGAGATCCCGGCAACACAGCCGGTGGTGCTGAGATCAAGGAAGGCCTACCAGGCGAGCACGGATTGCTGGGAAGAACTGGGAGCTGCCTGAGCCATGGACTTCTATTTCTTTCCCTGAGATATGGTACCCCAGACTGGGCGAAGGGGGGAAGGAAGGACTGTGTGTGTTTGTGGGTGTTTTAAGGGACTTCAGGATCTTGATAAAGACATTAAGTCATTACTCTTAGTCTGTATAACTTGAATAAATAATGCCTTTCCTTTTCACCAATCTCTAACATGGAGAGCTATAATTCTCTGGCGAAGGGAGAGGTGAACCCAGTACAGGGGGATCCCAGGAAAAACGGGGGTCAATTTGGTACCATTGTGGGACCCTCTTCCCTGGTGGCCAGTCGGGGAAGATCATGGGAGACCACATGCGCAGTAGCTTTAAAGTAATACAACTACTTGTACATGCGCAGTAAAAGCCCACCAAAACTAGCCAGGAAGGATCTGCCCTATAAGAATAGAGTCTATCCAGCCCATGAGGTCAATCTCTGCTTGGAGTTGGCCTGTTCCCATGTTTTCTTCTATGAACTCTGGGTGTTCAGTTCAATTCTTTGTCCCGATCACTAAGAACCTGGTTACCTGTGCCCACCTGTGACACTACCACAATAGTTTGAAAATCTTTATGAAATTATTGTATTTCAATTGCCACTTACAGAACATGTAGGTGCTCAACCTTTCCTAATGTGAAGTATTTCCAGATGAGTAATTTATAATGAGACGATCTGGATTTGTAAAATTCTGAATCTAGTTTTAGAGCAACTGCTACCTGGGCTATGTTAAATGCCCAGCACAGAAGTTGTCACAGACAAATAGCTAATGAAAGTGATACAATTTATCAGCTCATGTACTTTTTGTAAAATTATAAAATATTTTTTCAATTAGTATAAATGATTGATAAGATTAAATAGCATTAACCTTTACTCACAGGGTTAGTAATTTTGTTATAGGAGACCTAAAAACTTGGGGGAAAAGCAACTGAACTTTGACAACTTATGTTAAATAGAATAAATGACTTTTTCATTTATTAATACAAAAGCCAACTAGTTCCAACTAGTTGTACTCTTTCAAGGTAATATGAAGTTAAGTAGTATGTATTACATCTCAAGGTAATATAAAGTACAGGCCTCTTTGTACTATTAGAAAAGTTAATATGGACAGAGAAGACATTCGTAATTTGACTTCAGGTTATACACACGGTCCAGACTTAGCCAGTGTTCCTCATTTTCATGTGATTGGTCCAACAGGAGATCACTTGATACAAAGAGAGACAATCACAATTCCTCAGTAAAAGCTGATATATGAAAGTAGAACTAGAAGCCTCTCTCTTAGCATGAAATTATAAGGGGTAAGGACCATTTAATAATAGTAATAATAGATATGTTAGAAGACATTATCTCTCTGCCTCTTGTGTGATAAACACATACCCAAACCTGATGGGAAAGAGGGAAATAGAGAGGGAGAGAGAGATTTAACAGAAAAAATCCTGAGGTAACACTAAACTACTAGCTTTAGGCACAACTGGTTCACACTTATGTTCTGAATTCCCTAATACTCTTATCTTTCATTTTGAAGGCAACTGTAAAAAATTTACATTCAAGTCTTTAAGACTTCTTTTGTGATACTATTTTTCTTCCTTAAGCATGTTTACAATTTGGAAAACAAGACTCATAATTGGAAATATTTGATTTGTACTTTTAAGAACCCAATTCCAAAATTCCACACAACTGGAATTAGGTATACAGATATTACCAATAGTCTAATTCATTTAAAAATCACTGCTTTTTAATATGGACATGACTGAACTTTTAAAAGATTGTTTTTCAAGCCCTGTGGGAAACTGACATTTTTCCTTCACTTCTGAATACCAGTGTTTTACTTTAGTATTTGCATCCAGCTTGCAAATTCATTATTTTGCAAAATAACTAGATTATTTCTTTCTTACATACATACACACTCACACACACACACATACACATAAGCACACACATCATGAAGGACTCTAATTCTTTCCCAGCAAAGGCAACATTTATTGATATTACACATAGGTCATACATAATATACATAAAATATTCAGAACATAATGCATTTATTTTAGTCATTCTGCTTCAAAACATCCTAGACATGGAGCGTCATACCTAGATATATCAACAGGTTACTTAATACAAAGTTCAGATGTAACTATAAAAATAACACCATAATAAAGGGTTAAAATATGGTCTGTTCATATGAAAAATTTGGTTAGAAATAACGAGTACAGAATATAGCAATTTATTTAAACAAGGTGAATATTTACCAACTATAAAATTTAAAAGTGCAGTCAAAATTATCTGTGCCTTCAAATGATGTTTTAATAGACAATTGTTTTAACACATTAATGATTTTACTCTAACTCCTACTTAAAAAATTTTAAGTGATAATTTTTTCTTTAGACACAAGAAAAAGCTCAAAGAAAACTTTCCAATAGAATAATTATTCAGTAATAGTGGAATAAAAGTAAACATTTATATTTATTGATGTTAACGGAGAATCAGATTGAGAAAAATGAATCATGTGCCAAACCAAAAGTTGACAAATATATGGGTTCCTACAATGGACTCTGGAAAGGCAAATCAGTACTAAAACCTTAAGATACGTATTTTGTAATCATCTACAACCAGGTGAAAGTAATCTGCTCAATATCAACCCAGCATTGTGACTTTTTGGTAACTACATTAATATAGGTCATGTTATTGTTTTGTGTTTCTTTATAAATTTCAGATAATCAGTTTTAGTTTATGGTTTACAATTTCAAAAAGTAGTAAATATAGTTTTGATATAATATACTGTAATGAAAAGGAATTTGTGTTTGTCTTCAATCACTCAGGTTCTCGTCGGGAATTCAAAAGGCACTCAGTATTTTCAACAGAGATACATTTAATACCAAGAACTGGTGAGCTGGAATACTGAAAAAATAAAACAATAAGTAGCTACCATCCCTAGGACTCAAAATATAAAAATAAAAGAGTTGAGGGAATTTTTTAGTGCTTCAGCAGTTAAAAGGAAGGACCTCCTAGGAGAGCCAAGACTCCCATCCAGGGGCGGCACCAGCAGGCTGGCTCTTAGGAGAGGTTCTGGCAACCTGGTCTGAGGATTAACTGAAGCTGGCTGCCGCAGCGCACTGCCGCTGCCAGAGCTGCGAGCCATTGTGAAAGCAGCACTTACAGAACAGCAAGCAAACAGGAAAAAGCAAATCTTTTCCTCTTTCTCTTGCCATCCAGTGTCTCTTTAGTGGTTTACTGATCTGTAGAATTCAGTAGGACTGCAGCCAACCAAGGGGAGATGGAATTTTTAGAACCTCAGGTCCAGAATCACAAAGAAAGTTATTTTTGGTATTGAGAACAATGGCTTAATTACTGACTGCTGTTTGGAATCTTTAAACAAGAATGCCAAGGAATAAAGATTCTTACAAACAAAATATTTTTATGGCTATTATTTTTATTTATCTTTATTTTGTCAGATTAAATTATATTTAGGGCTGTTTTCCTGCTCTACAAATTATTTCTGGTGATGATTATGATAGGATTAGTTATGGTTCAACCAGAAAAGCAGAACCACTAAGCCATTGTGGATGTGGCTTAAACCATGTAAGACTGTTGTTCTGTTGCCGGAGCTCGAGGCCCACAGGCTGGCAGAGGAGAAGGGCAGATGAATGTACAGTGGGGAAAATAAGGCAAACTTAACCCCACAGCCATGATCTAGAACCCCTAGGCACACCATGCTGGAAGCCATAGGATGGACAGGAACCCTCGGGTGTCCTGCAGGGGAAGTTGTCACCCTGACAGTGCGGAGCACAGCTGAAGCAAGGAGTCAGCACGGCTGAGGAAGGTCCAAGTTGCAGGCCCAGCTGCTGTCCCACATTGAATGAGCCCCAGATAAGTGACAATGTCTGAGAAATACAAAAGCACCTGCTCCAACCATCTGACTGTAAAATCACTAACAACTGTTTTACTCCCATGCTCCAAATTACGTGAAAATATTTACTGCATTTAATAGATCATTAAAGAGTTCAGAAGCAGCACAGATATATAGAAATAGATTCCTTCGAAGAAGTGGAAAACAATTTTGGTGTCAAGTGTGTTCCAAATTGAGAGTTCTAAGAGAACATACAGTTTTTGACTTGGAAAAACTACTTTTAGTAATTTAATAATACTAGACCTAGAAAATATTTGAGAAGTATCATTTTAATTGCTTTAAGGCATTGTTTTCATCATTTAGTAGCCTTATTCAGTCAGAGATCAGTACAAAAACCATTCACTACAAGTACAAAAAATAAATTTGATCTTATTTTTTGTTTAAATGCATTTTATTAAGTAAATGTATCTCTCTATATATAGTATATATGTTATATATATATAAAGGAAAGCACAAATATTTTTACAAAATATTTTCCCCTGAAAAGAATATGCAGTTGATGTTCCAAGATACAATAAATACTTTTTTAAATGTTTGATCTTATTACTTGTTATTTTTAGAAATCTATTTTAAGTAGCTCTTCAAATTGGAGCTTTTTAAGAAGCCCTCGAAAGACTCTTAAAGAACAATACAATAACAGTTTTATCTTCATGCAAGACTCTATAATTATATTTAAAATTATCTGTTTATTAAGCTCTAGTGACTACACAGTCACTGTATGATAAATACCTTGCTTTCTGTTTTTTTTTTTAATCACTCAAATTGACTCTTGTGAAACACAGGTACTCTGCAGTTTTCTTCTTTAACATGTCTCCTGTACTCCATTCCTACTGACTTCTGGGCCAAACTTCTGAGAGTACCGAACCCTCTAAATTGGTCTTAGCCCATTTTATGTTTCTATGTTCGTGATCACCGCATTAAAAATTAGTAGGAGGAATGTTAGCAGGCACATAACCTTACCCATACAGGTCTAACTTTATAAATTAAACACTCCTTGCATGTATGTATTATTTATTCCTATTTGCTTTTAGGTGTTAGCATGTGCATGCTCACCAGCAGTATCTTTGCATTTAGAAGTTCTCTGCATTTGGGGGGGAAAACAAATCATATATATATAATATATATTACATATGAATATATATATATTCATAATTTGGAATTGTTTAAGTCAAGACACAAAGAAGTTAGGGCAAAGAGAAAATTAAAGTTATTCTAAGAATCTATTCAAAAATATTTTAGAAAAAATTAAAAGAAAAGAAAAACTCAAGATTTAATAAGTAACCTCACTTAGGTACAAAGACTTCATGTAACATATATGGCAAGCTCTATTTATATGGAAGTTTCTCCCTTCTACTCTTAAGGCAATTGGATATAAAAGTGTTGCTTGCAGTATATTCTAGAATAAATAATATTAGAAACAGAGAACAGATAACAGCCAAAGGAATTAGCAACAGAATGTTTGCCCAACTCCAAACTCTGGTTCACCATTTAATTATTTATTTATTAAAAAAAAATTTTAAATGTATTGTTGTATTGTTGTTTGAATACATGCCTCCATTTTCCCATCACCACTTTTTCCCTCCCTACCCACCCCCACCTCCCACCCTCCCTCATCTCCCCTTTTGGCTTTGTCCATGGGTCCTTTATACATGTTCTTTGATGACCCTTCCTCCATCTTTCCTTTTATCTCTCTCCCCCTTGCCCTCTGGTCACTGTCAGTTTGTTCTTTCTTTCACTGTCTCTGGTTCTAATTTGCTCACTGATTTGTTTTGTTGATTAGGTTCCACTTATAGGTGAGATCATATGGTATTTCTCTTTCACCACCTGGCTTACTCCACTTAGCATAATGCTCTGCAGTTCCATCCATGCTGTCACAAAGGGTAGGAGCTCCTTCTTTCTTTCTGCTGCATAGTATTCCATTGTGTAAATGTACCACAGTTTTTTGATCCACTCATTTGCAGATGGGCAACTAGGTTTCTTCCAGCATTTGGTTATTGTAAATTGTGTTGCTATGAACATTGGGGTGCATAGGTCCTTTTGAATTGGTATTTCAGTATTCTTAGGAAATAATCTCAGCAGTGGAAATGCTAGGTCAAAAAGTAGTTCCACTTTTAGATTTTGAGGAAATTCTTTACTATTTTCCACAGTGGCTGCACCAGTCTGCATTCCCACCAACAACACACTAGGGTTCCCTTCCAGGAAGACAAACAACCCAATTAAAAATGGGCAAAGAACCTAAACATACACATCACAAGGAGGACATACACAAGGACCAGAGACATATGAAAGGATGCTTGGCATCATTAGCCACCAGAGATATGCAAATTAAAACCACAATGAGATACCACTTCACATGGGTCATAATGGCCATCATTAATAAATCAACAAACAACAAGTACTGGCAAGGTTGTGGAGAAAATATTATTTATTATTCTTTTTGACACAACACATACATTGTATTAATTTAACTTCATACATAGTTTATATATATTATATGTGATATATGTTACCTTATTATGTATTTAATATCTAAATATCACATAATTATTACATACACTATAATATAATGCACACTTACATATTTAAAATATTATACATAACAATATATGATGTATTTATACAACTATATAATATATTGAAATTCATATAAACAATAAATTGGTGGATCTATTGGTGGATCTAATGACTGAATATATAGAATATGTAGAATGTCTACATATATATGTACAAATGTCTACATATAATATACAATTATACAATATATAATACAACATATTATAATATATCTACATATATAGTCATTATATTATATTATTATATACACAGATTCTGTATAATATATGAGATATATACATATAATAGTTTGATTTGACTTATATATACTTTGCAAAATAATTACCACAATAAGTTTAGTTAACATCTATCACCTCACAAATTTTTTGTCTTGTAATGAGAACTTTTAAGACTTATTCTCTTTCCAACTTTCAAATATTCAATAGTATTGTTAAATAAAGTCACCCTGCTGCAAATTATGCCTCCAGATCTTATAAATGGAAGTGTGTGCCTTTTAGCCACCTTCACCCATTTCTCCCAACCTCCATGTCCTGCCTCTATTATCCACCAATCTATTGTTTCTTTGAATTTCAATTTTTTAGATTCCACATATAGTGGGATCATACAGTATATACCATTTCAATCTGACTCATTTCACTTAACATAATGCCTTTGAGGCCCATCCATGCTATTATAACTGGCAAGATTTCCTTTTCATGGCTGGATAATATTCCATATTATAACACAGGAGCTCCAAGACAAGTAGCTGCTTAAGTGTTTGTGATATTTCAAAAAACCATCTGGAGGACCAGAAGATATGGACAAACTGTTCATTACTCACATTATAGGTGTGTGCCCCAATGGCAGAAGATTGGTACAAGAGAGGCTGCACCCTGTCTCTACCCCTGGCCCTACTTGCAGGGTTAGAGAGGGATCACTGGCAGTGGGGATGGTTCCATGGTAGTGTGTGAAAGCGCTACAGGTTTGTGATAAACACAGGAGCCTTGAGAAGGCTGGGAATCCACATACAGCCCATTTTACTCATTTCTTATGGCTGCTGGCCAGTTAACCACCTGTTCTCTGAGGTGGAGGGGCTATGTCCTGAGTTACCCCAAGCTCCACCCTAACATTGCTCCTCTACCTCACAATCTTCACATTAGTTCTTCCAGGCAAGGAGTCCCTGGGAAATGAGAGCATTGGTGGTGCACTGCAACCATATGCCACAAATACGGTATATATAGGCTACACCCTAAGAGGAGAAGAAGGCAGAGACTGAGAATGCCAACGAGGACACAACACCACCAGCTACCCAAATAATTTCACTTAATGTGTCCAGGGCCTGAGGCACATTATGAGAGTTATCAGGGCTGTACACACAACACTCAGTGTGTAAGTTTCTCCCTGGGCTGCCATTAAGAGATCTAAAGCCATGAGGTCCTGCAAAATAACTTCTCATTTGTGAGACTTCCTCAGACACTGCAGATACAGCATTTCTAGTGTGGTAAAGAGCTAAATCAGTATGATTTGCTAAAGCAGTTATGGCAATGTGCTTGAGGATTGTTCCTGCAAAGGGTACAAATGTGACAAAAGGATAGAACCACCAGCCAGCTCATCTTACTCAGTAATGGGGCTGACATGAGTCTCAATTCTGGGTGATATATCCAGAAGCGTGTCTATCACTTGACTCGGGATGTAAGGCTTTCCCCAGTTACAGTTGTAGGGCAGGTAGGGCCACCCATAAGGTCTGAAAATCCAGAGGGTTCTCCATGGAAAATAGTGAACCCCCATTCTGAGTGAACCATTCGCTTTCCCCCAGGCATCCTCTGCTATCAGGATGGTGATGAGTTGGCATAGGTCTCTGGTGGTCCAGCCTATTAGCTGGGCAGTTTCATTGGTGGTTCCACTGTGACATTCAATACACAGTGGCACAGGTTGCTGCAGCTCTACCTATTGGGCTGCCAACCACCCTAAGCTGTCCCAAACCGCATAGCTAAGACACAGTTTACTTCAGTTTACCTGTTCCCACACGAGCACAAACACTGACAGAATGATGTGATTGTAGAGGGTGTCAGAGTTAACTCTATGTTTGCTGCCAATTCTACTTGGTCTGGTTGGTGGGGTGGATCTACCAGAGAAGTCCTGCAGGGGCTGTGGTCAGGAACTCTGTGCAGACCCAACAGTCTGACTGGTTGCTCATAGCAGCCAGCATGCCCACCCATTGGAAGAAGGTGTTGCTTTCACAGAATCCAACCAGACAACCCTCAAGAATTTGACATTGAAATGAGGTAAACAAGGTTATAGTATATATTCTATGAAAATAGAAAGGACACAAAGGTTAATGAACGCAGAAAATCATACCAGTTTCTGAGTCTGCAAGAGCGTCAGATGAGAAGACATCCAAATACATGTCTTTTGCTGAAATAAAACTAAGTAGTGACAATCTATTAGATCCTCTTTGTTTGTAGTTTAAATGTCTCTCATAATATCATCAGGTGCTCAGGTAGATTCTGTATGTTTGACACTACATTAGTAGTTTCCAATAATTCCAACTCAAACAAGAAAGAAAAATGAAATATTAGTTTGAAAGAAAACTTGGAAAATTTAGGATCCAACCTAGTTTTTAGGAGAGAAATAAAATTTTAAAGACAGATCACTTAATTAGAATCTACTTTCCATAATTGTGTATAACAAATTTTACTGAAAATATTTTTCTCCTAAAATCACCTTTATTTTTATCAAAGAGCCAAATCAATACCAATTCATTTATTGCATTAAGTCCAGTTCCAATTTGGCCTGATTATTTGCATAAATACAATAGGAATAGCAATCGATCACATCAGCTTTCATAAATCTACTTTGCTGGAACATTAAAAGAAATTCCTAGACTGAGCTTTTAATGAGCCCATTGGGTCTGGGAAGCCAAGCCACACTGTTGCCATCAGGCTTTGCTTGCAGTACCTGCAGATTTGAGTGAGTTTTTTTTTAAGTTCTCGAGGTCTCCAAAATGTCTTGAGTTTCTTCCCCAGCCATCTTTCAAGAAAGCAACCTTTGCTCCTCACCTGGAAAGAATGCCATGAACTATGTGACTGAGAAAGGTACCAGGCCATTTCTCCAAGGGCTTTTATTGGCTTCCAAGTCAATATTAATTCCTTAAGGGTCCCAGTGACATCCAGAGCCCAGACATGTCTCTTTAGATTATGAAATTCCAGACAAAGACTTGGTTAATAAAATCCCAATTGTAAACTGGCTGTATGCATCCTGTTATGAAGAAATCAGATTCTTACTGGATTTATGCAAACAAACATGTTGCCATGAAAAAATAGTACTCACTCATTAAGAGTTTCCAAATTCCAGAAGGGTCAGATAATGAGGAAAACATAAGTACCTCAATAATGCATTTGAAAGTACAACTTACCAAATTGCACTACAAAAAAAGACAGTGTTCTTGTGCCTTTTGCCTGGGTTGCAGGTTCAGTCCCCAGTTAGGGTGCACATAAGGGGAAACCAATCAGGAGGCAAACAATCAAGGTTTCTCTTGCACATTGATATTTCTCTCACTCTCTTTCTCCTTCACTTTCCCTCTGTCTAAAAATAATTAAATAAAATATTTTTATAAAATAGGCAGAGAAACTGAACAGACATTTCCCCAAAGAAGACATATAAGAGCCCAAAGTACATAAAAAGGTGCTCAAAATCACTAATCATCAGGAAAATTAAAATATTACCACAAAGAGATACAACTCCACACTTGTTAGAGTGGCTGTCATTAAAAAGACAAGAGGTAACAACAAATGTTAGCGAAGATATGAAGAAAAAGAAATCCTCACGTGCTGTTGATAGGATGTTAATTGGTGCAGGCACAAAGAAAAACAGTATAGAGGTCCTTAAAATAATTAAAAATAGAACTACTGTATAGTGTGGCAATTCTACTTCATGGTATAAATATCCATTAAAAAAACAAAATAACTATCTCAAACAGATATCTGCAACCCCATGTTTATTTCAGTATTATTTATAATAGCCAAGATATGCATACAATATGATTCCATTTATTCACTCATTAAATGGATGTATAAAGCAAATTGTATCTATCTATATCTATATATCTGTATCTATCTATATCTATATCTATCTAACTATGGAATAACTCAGGACATGGCCCTTCCACCTCAGAGAATAAGTGGCTGCCTGTCCGGCATCCATAAGGAATGAAGAAAACAGGCTATATCTGGAGCTCCAGCATTCTCAAGGTCCCCGTGTTTATCACAAACCTGTAGCATTTTCACACATTACTGCGGCTCTCTCCCTGCTGTCACTGCTCTGGCCCTACCCTATAAGTAGCACTAAGGCTGGAAGTAGAATGTCTTCTTTCTCGCATCAATCTGCCGCCAATGGTGCACTCCACTGTAATGTGAGTAATAAATGGCATGTACACATCTGCTGGTGTTTTTTCCCCAAAATATCATGAATACTTAAGCAGCTCCCCATCTTGGAGCACTCATGCTACCATGTGCATCATGAACAAGATATTCCAGAAAATACCCCTTTTAAGTTGACTGCATATGACAACATGTTAGGAGCGGGACCCCCAGGGGGGATCCTGGGAATAGCCAAGGAAATCCCAACCAAGAATAGTGGGGGAAATCCTGAGAATGGAGGTGGATTCCCAGAAAAGTCACTGGAGGAAAACCAGGGTGGTGTGCCAGTACTGGGGGATGCTCCCAATGCTCCTGTGGGCCTTGTAGAACTTTTACAGACAGAAGAGGACCTGTGTGGGGAAAAGGAAGAAGAAGCCAAAGTGAAAGTATGGAAAGCATAAAAGTTAGAGAGAAAAATGAAGAGAGAAGTTTCTAGAGCTAGTCCCAGTCCTTTCTTAAAATTTTTCCTTTGCTTTAGACTTTGTTTTTGTTTTTGTTTTGAAAAGGAGCAGCTTAGGTCACATTTTACACTAATTAGAATTGCTTCACTACAGATCTGGTAAATGGATTAAGATCTCTAATGTGTGAGTTTTCATGTTGTTACAGTATATTCTACTCAGAAAGAATTTAAATTGATGGTTTAAAGAAGAGAAAAGATTTTACTCCCTTCTCAGGTAGTAAAACTCAGGAAGAAAAGGAAAAAAAAATGAGTCTTTTAAACACTGAATTCTCCTTCTAGAGGCCCAGGTGCTGCGGTCCTAGGAACAAGCCCAGGGCCGGTATCTCCCCTCGCTCTTCCTCAGCATCTGCAAAGGTTGTCAATGACACTAGACAATGAATCATCTCACTTTTGGGCATGTTAAAAAATGCAGTAATCACCATGAATTAAAAATATGATGTATCTGCCAGTGGGGGAAAAAACTATTTCTGAAAATCATAAAATGTATTCATAAATTTATCGATCTGAATAACGAATGATAATTTCTTAGCTTTAGTTGTCACTACAATTGGAAATCTATTTAAGTTGGCAAAGAATATATAGTTTTGGTAATAAAATGTGCAACTTATAGCAATATATTCTGAAGGACATAGAATTAAAAGTAAGTTGTTCTGATTTCTGGGCACGTGAAAAGAGCAAACTAAAGGGACTGGGAAAACTGCAGAGTGATGCACAAGTTGAGGAAGGGTTATGCAGAGGGAGAAGCAAGAAGACAAGCCCGTGAAAAGGTCTTGTGGTTTCTCTGTACACATTAGTAATTAAAATGATGTATAGTCTTTATGTGTTCAGTCTTCATGTGTATGGTCTGTATGTGATGCATGTTCATCTGTGTTACATGTGGTGCATTTTATGCATCTGGATGGCATAACTAGAGTGTAATATTTTGGGGGACTAAAGAAAGTAAACACATATAAAGTAAGCAGGATCCTGTGGTCTGGGCAACTTATTTGATATAAAATCAGTTTTAAGTTTAATTAATGCTTTTCAATATTATTACCATAAAATGTGTATTTTTACAAAAAGTTTGTTATATTCTTATGGTTAAGTTTGTTTGACACTCTTCTCAAAGTTCAAAGTTTGACTTTTCAACTGAGAAATTACTTGAAATTATTCCAATGGGCCCTGGAATACTTCAACAATGTGTTCTCCCTCTTTCAGAGAACAGAAGTTCATTAATTAATTAGGCCTATTTAATATGCTTGAAGTACAGAGGAAGGTTTGTCAAATAAAGAAATAATAAGTATGTTCTAATTGTATATGCATGTTTTATTATTAAAGTAGATGTTCTAGAAATTATAAATTCTGACATATTTTCATTTGTAATTTTAGTTGTTATTTTAAAATGTTGCTGCAGGAAAGGAAATTCCTTCATCGATTATGTTATAATCAGGCCTGTAGCCATGTCATTATAAGTTGTGTCATTTATAAACAGTCATTGTTTTTCTTTTAATGCATTTGCAAAACTATACGAGGTGTGTCTGGGAAAAATGCAGCCATTGTTAATACAATGAGAGCAGTTTTTGTGGCATCAGTGTAACCTGGTGGCCAAGGAGAGTGGACTGGAATATGCATGCATAAGCAATGACAACTTCACCATACTAGTCAGTGAGGGTGGTAGATGCACTTGGGTAAACACGTGTATTATGTGGCCATCACATCCAAAATGCCTGAGTGAGGAGAGCAATGAATCCACATCAAAGTTTGCATTAAGCTTGAAACTTCTTCCATGGAAACTATTCAGATGACTCATAAGACCACAGCTATGGGTAACTGGTGATTGGCAACTTCATCATGACAATGCACCTATTCATGTATCACATCTTGTACAGAGTTTTTTTTAGCAAAACAATAAATCACTTGGATGACTCAGATCTTCTACAGCCCAGATTTGGCTCCCTGTGACTTCTGCATTTTCCCAAAACTAAAATCAACTTTGAAATGGAATAGATTTCAGACCATCCGTGAGATTTGGGGAAATACAACAGGGCAGCTGATGACAATTGGGAGAACTGTGTGAGGTCCCAACGTGCCTAATTTGAAGGAGACTGAGACATCATTGCCCTATGTACAATGTTTCTTGTATCTTGTATTTCTTCCAATAAATGTCTCTATTTTTCATATTATGTGGCTGGATACCTTCTGGACAGACTCTGGTATTATGTCTTTGGAGGGGTTCATGGAGAGGACTCTGACTTGTTTTGAATTGCATACTTCTGAGAATGGATTCTTGGATCATACCTTTGAACTGCATGAAGATTGCTGGAACTCTGAGATGACTGGTTTTATAGAGGTACATGCGGATAATCAGCATAAACAGAAATTAATTATGGGACATAATAAACTGAAGATAAGTATGGCTTTCATAACTTTTTAAGAAAAATATTGCTGCTTTTTAATCTTTTGGTTTTTGTAATTACTACATAAATATCTGTTCTTCTTTTAGTCTCTTTTTGGTAATTTGATAATTTTCTGTAGTGACAGGCTTAGATTCCTTTCTCTTTATCCCAACATGTCATCATACTCCCTGCATGGATAAACCAGTAGTGGAGAGTTTGCAGATATTTCTAACGAGAATCATGTTATGTATTTGTAGGGTTAGGTAAGTCGTTATACAATCATTCTCATAAAATGAAGAGTCTGAGAAGGCAGAGGGAACACTTGCAGCCAATGGTACTAGAGATTGGCGAGGACATTTGATAACCACTTGGCAAAGCCTGATGGAAAGACTCGAAGCCATGGCAATAGGAATCTGATAGCAGAGCAAATGAGCATCAAAGAGCTTTGGCTCTGCTTTGTGCTGCACACGCTTGGGATCAAGTTCTGAATCTGTACATTTTAGTTGCCTAAGACTTTGGGCCATTTATTTAAACTATGTGTCTCAGTTCTATCATCAGTATTAGCTAATGGCAGTGATAGTGGTGATTTAAAGAATTAGGCACTCAGTATAAGAGGGTTGAGTTTCAATGAAGTCACTATTTCCTGGGAAAGAAGTTTTAAATTCAGAAAAGAAATGTAGTAATAAACAGGCTGATGTCTGCAGAAATCCCACAGATATAAACAATGCAGGCATTTGATTGCTTGTACTAAAAACTTACTCTCAGGAATAAGAGGGAGGGGACTTGGCCTGAGGAATTTCTTCCTAGTGGTATTCCAAGTCAAACTTCCTAGAAATGGGCCACACACAAAGGCTCAACTTCATATTGGCTAACTCCTGCTCTAAGCCTTACTCATTTTTTTAGTTTACTAAAATCCAACAACATTAACTAATAGTTTTGAAACACGTTGACCAGTAGCAAATAAAGTTAAACCTGATCACTATTACTATGCACATTTATCCAGAAATATACATCAAAATTACTGGCATACCCCCTGCATGACATAAATGAGCAATATATATAATAGACTTGCTTTTCTAAGTGGTGGGTCATAATGCAGATCTATGATGCCATTTGAAATCAGTGATATAAGCTTCTTATTTTTTAAATATATGAACATTAATTTTCCTATATTTGTTCAATTGAGTTATGAGCCTATAAGTTCAAAATTCATTAAATAAATTTCAAGACTAGTTAAGTTTTATTTGAAGAAAGAGGGAGGGAGAAGGGAAAGATTTTTTTTCTGGGTAACTTTTATTTTTTTATCTTTATTTTTTTATTGTGATTTCTATTACTAAAAATATCAGAGTGAAATCTTAGATTGGGAACAACATTTCTTGGAGTCCTAAAATATTCCAGAAAAAAATGAATATAAATGGTTTTTGTTGTTTAAAATATACTGCTGAAGAAAATTTGAATAGGACATATATATTAGATAATAATACAGTATCAATGCCAATTATCTGATTTTGACAACTGTACTGTGGTTATATATAAGAATATTCTTATTTTTCAGGAAATACACACTGAAGTACTAAGGGACAAAGGACTTGATGTCTGCAACTTAAACCGTTCAGAAAATGTGGAGGGGGCAGGGACAAAAAAAATAATAAAGTAAATATATTGAAATCCTACTGCTTCTGGAATCTAGATGAAGAATACACTGGTATTATTTGTACTATATTTATGACTTTTTTGTTGACACTATTTCAAAATAAGTCTTATTCAGCACAAGTCTCATAATGTTATTCAACACTAGTCTCAAAATATTATACTGACTTCATGGAAAATGGTATGAAAATAAATGCAGGACTTGAAGAATGCAATACCTGTCACCATATTAATTATTTATTGCATGCTTACTTTAACACAGGAACCTGCATACCATTTTCTAATATTCTAATGGCTGTATGTTATATGTGAGTTAAAGTTATTTTTGAATACCATGAATTTAATGTGTGATTTTATTTTTTAACTTTTATTGAATTTATTGGGATGACATTGGTTAATAAAAGTATACAGGTTTCAGGTGTACAATTCTATAATACATCGTCTGTATATCATACTGTGTGTTCACCACCCCTAGTCAAGTCTCCTTCCATCACCATTTATCCCTTTATCTTTTTCTTCCTTCCCCTCCTTTCCCCTTTTCTCTTGTAATCACTATACTACTGTCTGTGTCTAGGTTTTTTTTCTTTGTCAAATCTTTTTGCACTTTTTACCCAGCCTCCCAACCCTCCACCCCTTTGACAGCTGTCTGTTCTCTATATCTATGAATTTGTTTCTATTTTATTAGTCTATTTTGTTCATTACATTTCACATGTAAGTGAAATCATATGGTACTTGTCTTTCTCTGACTGGCTTGTTTCACTTAACATAATACTTTCTAGGTCCATTCACAAAAGGTAAGATTTCCTTATTTTTTTATGGCTGAGTAAAAGTAGCACAGCTTTTCTATATATTCATCTACTGATAGGCTTTTGGGCTGCTTTCAAATCTTGACTATTAGAAATAATGCTGCAATAAACAGGGATGCATATATTCTTTTGAATTTGTGTTTCAAGTTTCTTTAGATATATTCCCTGAAATGGAATTGCTAGGTCATAAGGCAGTTCCACTTTTAATTTTTTGAGTTAACTCCATACTGCCTTTCACAGTGGCTGCACCAGTCTGCATTCCCACCAACAGTCCAAAAGGGTTCCCTTTTTTCCACATCCTTGACAATAATTTCTGATTGTTGATTTATTGATGACAGCCATTCTGACAGATGTAAGGTGATATCTAATTGTGTGTGTTCTTTTAATACTCACTTGAGGATATGTTTTTTATTGATTTTAGAGAGGAAGGAAGGAAGGAAGGAAGGAAGGAAGGAAGGAAGGAAGGAACAGAAAGAAAGAAAAGAAAAGGAAGGAAGGAAGGAAGGAAGGAAGGAAGGAAGGAAGGAAGGAAGGAAGGAAGGAAGGAAGGAAGGAAGGAAGGAAGGAAAACAAAAAAAGAAAAAGAGAAACATCAATTGGTTGCCTCTCTTACATGCCCAGAGGGGTCAAACCGCAAACTTGGTGTGTGCCCTGCCTGACCAGGAATGGAACCTAAAACCCTTTAATGCACAAGATGATATTCCAGTCAACTGAGTCACCCAACCAGGGCTCTCACTGTAGTTTTAATTTGCATTTCTCTGATAATTAGTGACATTAAGCATCATTTCATATGTCTATTGGCCAACTGTGTATCCTCTTTAGAGAACTACCTTTTTAGATCCTTAGTCCACATTTTAATTGGATTGTCTGTTTGTTTTTTGGTGTGGAAAATTATATTTTAACAGATTTTGAATATTGAATATTTTGAATTTTGAATAATATCAGATACATCATTGGTGGATATGTTAACCCATTCAGTGGGCTGTCTTTTCATTTTTTGACAGCTTCCTTTACTGTGCAAAAACTTTTTATATTGGTGTAGTTTCATTTGTCTATTTTTCTTTTGTTTCCTTTGTCCATGGCGATATATCAGAAAACATATTTCTATGAGTAATGTCTGAGATTTTACTGTCTATGTTTTCTTCTAAGATTGTTATGGTTTTCAGTCTTAATTGACCATAAAGGTGTGAGTTTATTTCTCATCATTCTGTTCCATTGATCTATATGTCTATTTTTATGCCAGCATCATGCTGTTTTGATTACTATGGCCATGTAGTATAGTTTGAGATCAGAAAGCACAATCCCTCCAACTTTGTTCTTCTTTCTCAAGAATTTTGTGGCTATTTTGGGTCTTTTGGGGTTCCATATAAATTTTTGGAATATTTGTCCTAGTTCTGTGAAATATACCATTGGTACCTTGATAGAAATTGTATTGAATCTATTGATTGGTTTGGGTAGTATGAACATTTTAATAATGTTAATTCTTATACATGAACACGGTATATCCTTCCACTAATTTGTATCTTTTTCATTTTTTTTCTTCAGTGTCTTATAATTTTTTGAGTACAGGTCTTTTATGTCCTTGGTTAAATGTATTCCTAAGTATTTTTTGATGCAATTGTAAATTGTATTGTTTTCTTAGTTTACCTTAATTGAATTTTCCATATTAATGATACCCACATTGGATGTCAAGAAAAGAGTTTGTTAATTTAACAAAGAAAATTTATAATATTCTCATTATTTTCCTCATTAAATACACATTATTGGAGTAATGCTTGTTTTTAATAGGCATAATTATTAATAGAAAAAATGTACACATTAATTTAAACTATAATGACTTTGGTTCTTTTTACTTTTATAGAAGTAATTTAGGCACAGTTGAATGCAATTTAATTTTTATTTAGCTGAATTTATTAATGATTCTATGGCAAACACAAGACAATGCAAAGCAAAGGTCATTGGAAGGTTTATAGATAGTTACTTAATTTCTGTGCTACTATGACATTATCATATGTGAGATGCTGCTATTTGATGTTCACTAAAATATGTGTAAACAACATAATATCCTCAAGGAAAATGGCCATCCACTGAATGACTTTCTTGGTATAGTCTTATTTTATCTGGAAAGCACTTCTATTTACGTTTCTTCTCTACTCCTTCTTTTTCTTTCTAATTTAAACCCTTAGTCAGTTCCATGAGACCCACTTCAGTATTTATTTTCTGCAAAAGAAATAAAATAATATCAAATGAATGAAAATATATAGTGAATTCATTACTTTATTTCTTTTGTTCCTATTTACATGTTAGTGCCTTTCATTCTGCCTTCAGTCACACTTATTCCGCTGAAATGTTTTTTAAGTCATGAAATCAAATGTACTTTTCTTTGTCTCCATTTATTTTGATCTTTCAAATTCTTCAATATGAGCTAATAAAAATAGAAGGGCTTCACAATCAGATATACCATTCTTTGTGTTTTGGACTTTGAGATTGCCATATAAAGAAGCTTCTTGATATTTTGAAACACTTCTATACCTAGGTTTCTATATATATGATATGGATGTAATATCCATCTTTCAGGCTTTTTGGAAGGTATTAATGAAATAACGGATGCCAAATAAGAAGGGCCTAAAACTTTCAAAAAAAATTAGTGTTATTCAACCAAAAAAAAAACGCATCATACAAAAGATTCCTTAAGGGTTTGGAAGATGGTAGTGCCTAGAATGTTTCATTGGAAATGTGAAATCTTTAGTGATTAAAATGGTGGGTTTTGGGTAAACTAAAATGAACAAAAAATATAGTGTTTGTATAGAACAAAGGAAATCATATTCCAGAAAAGGTAAACAGACTAGTTAAGCTAAAACAGAGTTTCAGGGAAAA